>JABFEP010000651.1:0-11027 GCA_013618265.1 Fusarium albidum
GGGCTGTTCCTGGCTACTACCTAGGTATAGGTAGGCAGTCGATTGGCTTGGATTGTTCCAAGACTGAGGCAGCAACGGCCAGTGGATAGGTGATGTCAAAAGAGGGGGCTCGAAAAGCGGAAGCTCAATTGATCTGGGCGTCCAGGGCGTTTGAAGGCCGTTGTTGTTGACGCAGGAAGATGGGGTGCAGTCGAGCTCCGGCGGCACACAGCCGGTAATAACGAATCGAAACGCGGGGCAATTGCTGTGGATATGAACCCCGCCCATGTCATGATCGGGGCGTGAGGGTGCTCTCTCTCTACTGCACGGAGATCAGGTTTGCGCAGAATCACCATGCCGATTTCATGGCAAAAGAAATGAAAACAGGCGGCCAGAGGGCGGGCGGCAACACAGTGCTGTCATGGTGTTGAGGCCTGAATAATCCGATAGCGTCACCATACATGCACACTAACCAACCAAAAGGGCCAAGAGCCATATGATCAAGAGGCCTACAGAGCATCAATTCTAGACTCCTGCTCGCCCCCCAAAATATCTACCCGAAATCCATACATGCGATTGCCCTGCACACCGCAGGCAAGTATCCATAGCCGAATCCATATCCATAGGTTATCAAACAAAGCAAACAACGCCGGCCCGTCCACGTAGATGCATTAACTGATCCGCCCGCGACTCCACGTCGCCTAGTTGGCGAGAATGGTTCGCACGAGGTCTGCATTGCACCACAGTCAGCATTCACAGCACAGAGCAAGTCATCGAGCCCAAGGGCACATACCAGTGTAGTTGACCTGGCCCGAGCTGGTATCAACAGCCTTGAGGAGCTCATCCACCTCCTCATCAGTCATCTTCTCGCCAAGGTTTGTCAGGATGTACTTGAGCTGGCCAACGCCGATGAAGCCCGTCATGTCCTTATCAAACACCTGAAAGCCGCGGCAGTACTCTTCAGGCTCGCCCGGGTCGCGGAAGCCGCCGGGGCGGTTCAGAACACGCTGGAAGGTCTCGAAGTCGACTGCAGAAACGAGGACGGAATCAGCCAAGGCATCCCCTGAATCCCCTGCATCAAAATCCAACTTACAGTCGCCACCAACGTTCTTCTCGAGGTCCTGGACCTCGGAGAGGGTAGGGTTCTGGCCGCAGGCCCGCAAAAGGTCGCCCAGGCTGTCGAGGGAGACACGGCCGTTGCCACGCTTGTCGAAGAGGGCGAAAGCCTCCTTGTAGTTGGTCGAAGCCTGAGAGTCGAACTGGTTAGGAGACATGATTGCTTTGCGATGCCAGAGTGCGGTGGGAGGGCGTTGGAGAGGGATGCGATTGCAATTATAGTGGTTCGGGTGCGTAGAAAAAATGTGGAAAGATGCAGGAGGCAGGCAGAGAAGTGAGGCTTGTTTCGCGCAGAATGATGCAAAACCAGCTTCTCAGCTGCTCGGGCGGCCGGCCGTCGAATCAGAGCGGGGCGGTTTGTTTATCCAGCAGGACGCAAAAAAGGATGCCGGGGCAACTCACCATTTTGGGTTTGAGAGGGGGGGTACGGCTGGGTCAGCTGGGAGCACGAAGCGGCGGTAAACGATCGGTTTGCAGGAAAAGACAACGGCGAGAAAAGGTTTGGAGATTGATGATACTTTTGGAGGAAAACCGAGTGGTGTTGAAAGATGAAGAATCAGAAAAGAGGGCCAAGATCGGACTCCTTGTACATTTCATTTCATCCACGCCTTGGCCTCCCTGCTGTCCTTTTCCCTGAGACTGACGGGGCAACGGCCTGGCGTCAGCCCACGGTCCAGTCCCCCAGCCAGGGCCCAAAAAAAAAAAACATGGGTATGTAGTGGGCTGACACAAATACTGGGATGGAAGCTACGCGATATTGTTATTGCTCTACATCGCTTATTTTATCAGCCTGACCAGTGTCTCCGTTCTCTCTGGGGCGGTGAAACTACCTATTGAAACTCGGGTAAAATGGGCAGTGATCTTACGTATCAAACGGATTGACCGACCATTGCATGAATCCAGAGGCTTTGGGTGCTTGCATAAAATGTCTTGTGTTGAAGCTAGCTTTCTTTCATTACGGGGTCCGCAAACCTCATCCCCGTGCCCTTTGTGCTCATGCATAGCACCTTGCCGGCGGTCAATTTGTTCCTTCGCGGCGTTGGTTCAGGAATGTGGTGGCTGTAATAGTATTAAATCCAGAATATCCCCTTCGCCGCCCTCTGCACGACTCGTGTCGCCCATCCAGCTCTGGTACACTAGAAGCACATGTCTGAAGTTGCTCTGTTAGTCTTGCTTGTCCCTTATCCAGGCCGTCTCGATGGTGTCTTTATCAATTTATGTGTGATTTGCGTCACACCATAAAAAACCTGTGAAAGATCTGGTTTGGTTGTGGGTGGCTAACCTCAAAACTGAGCTCTGAATACCTTGAGGTTCAGGGCCAACTATTTCCACAAATCTATGAAAACCACAGCCTAGATCCATCCCAGTAAAGGAGGTTGCTGTCCGGCTCATAGCATAGGTCACTGAAGTGGGAGCCTCCTAGGAGATCCCTCTGAACACTTGCTTAAATACGGATAATGGTTGTGATAACAAAGACGTATGTCTACGGGCAGTGAAGAAATCGCCTAAATCCCGTCGCCTACCGCTGTCGGAGGAACGTCAACGGAGCAGGGCCGGGGTTCGGCCTTGTGACGTACATGCTGAGCATAACGGCTCGGCTCAATGGCGTCTTTGGGAGCCCCGCAGCTCCCGGTCCCTTAGGGATATCAGAACCCTTTCCCTCGCCAGGAACTCGTCCATCTTCTCTTTCACAATACATGAGTAGAAATCAAGATAATTACAACCATTAGCTACGGTCATTCATTGCATTGCATCCGAAGCACAATGACTACCGAGGCGACTGTCCGGAAGTTCTTCTCGTCCTCCGCTTTCGCAGTGGTTGGCGCGAGCTCGAACCCGGCCAAGTTTGGCCACCGAGGTACGATCTCACCCTCGATGGAAGATGAACATGTATTGCCCCCTTTGCTAAGCTCTTAAAGTCTTTGCATGGTATCTTCTCCATGATCTCCCAGTGACTCCCATTAACCCGGGGTCGACGTCCATCTCTGCCCTGGACAAGGACCATTCGACGGTTCCCGCTGTGACGGCGCTGCCAAACCCAACGCAGACGTCCATCTCAGTCATTACTCCTCCCGCTACGACCCTCAAGGTGCTTCAGGAGGCAAAGGAGCTGGGCATCCCGTCAGTGTGGCTGCAGCCCGGAAGCTTCGATGACGCTATCCTCAAGTTTGCCAGAGAGCAAGGAGCGTTTCAAGCTGTCGTAGCTGGTGATGGGGGCCGAGGCGATGAAGGATGGTGTATCTTGGTGGATGGTGAGCTGGGGCTGAAGGCGGCTGGGAAGCTGTAAGGTTCCTTCTGATGGTAAAATAATAAGAATTACGAATACACACTCAAAGGAAAACGGGTTTGTTAGTGGGAGGTATCCCTATCATGGTGCAATCTATCAGAGACTCGGGGATGGAGACGTCAACTTGAGACGAAGACCTTGGGTGCTGTTGTTGTGTTGTTGTTATTGTATCCGTAGAGCCTTGGTAAAGCATTTGCACTAAAAACGCAAGACGATTGGGTGATATAGCATCTGTAGGTATCCGTATATGGCTGGGTATTACGGATACTTGTGTGATTCATGACGGAATATGTTTGGAGGATCTCCCCAGGCCACGAGCGTCTCTGATCCACCCAAAGTAAACAAACGCGCCTGGACCCACACCTTTGCTGGGCCCCAGACCTTTCCAGTTGAGGTGAGCATCAAATCAATTACTCCCCCAACAACGCTTTTCCCATCGCCATTCGACATCGCATCGTCCTGTACAACGCGCAATAGCATTTCCAACCGAGACCAGAAGATTGAAATGCCCGCGAATTTTCCTTGAATTTTGGTCCCACATAGCCACCCGCATCACGGTTGCTTTCGAACCGCTCCCTGTCGTCATCCAGGCATCGCGTCTTGACCACAGACACCCTCGAGCGACCGCGATTCGACGCGTATTCCCGTCGCAGCCATGTCTTTCGAGGACCTAACCGATCAATACATCACATACGAGAGCCGCCTGGCCTCTTTTCACAAGAGCGCGAAAAAGCGAGGGTCAACCGCCAACGGTAGAGCCGGGAAGGCTCTGAGCTGGCCGCACAAAAACATCACACCCGCGAGCGTACGTCCGGACTCTCCTGCGCCTGGCCCAAACCAATGTTGACACGCTGGATAGCTCGCACGCGCCGGACTATTCTTCAATCCTACGCCGCAGAATCCCGACAATGTCACCTGCTTCCTGTGCCACAAAGGCCTCGACGGCTGGGAGGCCAGCGACGATCCCCTTCTTGAACATCTCAAGCATGCCCCGGAGTGCGGCTGGGCGGTCGTTGCCGCAATCGAGGCCGAGGTGGGCGACTACGCCCAGGAATACCCCAACCAGCCCTACATGAAGGAAGCACGAAAGGCGACTTTTGCTGGCAGGTGGCCGCACGATTCCAAGAAGGGTTGGAAGTGCAAGACTAAACAGGTGGGCCTTTTTATCCCCAGCTCAGGAATCATTCTTAACAAAGATAAGCTGGTCGACGCGGGTTGGAAATATACCCCCACTGAAGACTCGGACGACATGGCAACCTGCACCTATTGCCAGCTTGCTCTTGATGGATGGGAGCCCGGTGACATGCCACTGCAAGTATATTCTGCTCGGGTAGCTTGGGTTTCTATACTAACACACGAACAGCGATGAGCACTTTTCCCGATCTCCCGATTGCCCTTTCTTCATGCTGCTCGATGAGTCGCAGAACGTAAAAAAGTCGAGCCGGACTAAGTCTGGACGCGCATCTCAGGCATCCCGCCTGTCCGTCCAATCCGTCGCCACCGTCAACTCGGAAGCACCATCACATAACGAGTCGATAGGCGGACCCGAAGATAGCATCCTAACTACCGGATCGACAACTACACAAGGTGGAAAGAAGACCAAGGGGCGGAAAACCGCCACTACAAAGGGTCGAAAAACTAAGGCTAAGAAGGAAGCGCCCGTAGAAGAGGCGGAGGCATCTGCTGAAGAAGAGGGGCCGCAGGCCAAACCTACTCGTGGAAAGAAGCGGGACAGCACGGCAATGGAAGACTCGAGCGTTGCCGTTTCGGAAGCACCAGCTCCGAAGAAGCGTGCAACACGGACGCGCGGCATGAACGACTCGACCATGGAACCTGACGAGGACGTCGAAATGGCCGAGGCCCCAGCTCCTAAGAAGGGTGGGCGAAAGAAGACCAAGAAGGCGCCGTCCAAATCCACGCGCAAAGCATCTACAACATCTGTTACATCCGCGGTATCCTTTGCAACCTACGAAGCGCCTCCCGGGAGCTTCCCAGACGATGACGAGATTGAGCGCCAGCTCGAGGCCGATCTCGAGAGACAACTGAGCGAGGATGAAGAGATAACAATGGACTCTCATGCCGAGCGGTTAGAGGCCGAGAAGGGCAAGGATGCCAAGGCATCCAGCGGAAACGCTGAGCCTGCTCGGGAGTCAACAGACTACGCCATGTTCAACCCGGAGCCTGCTGAAATGGATGATGGTGAAGTGGAGGACGAACTCCGGGCTCTGCAGGCTGAAATGGAAGTTGATGAGCCTGAGGCTGAGCCGGAACCAGAGGCTGAACCAGAGGCTGAACCAGAACCAGAGCCAGAAGCCGGGCTGGAGCCGGAACTGGAGCCGGAACCGGAGGCTGAGGCAGAACCGGAGCCAGAACCAGAGCCTCAGGGCTTGCAGGTTCCGAAGAAGGGACGAAAGGCTGGGACTCGAAAGGCTTCGAAACAGACCAAGTCGAAGAAGGCCAAGGCTAATCCAGAGCCTGTTGAGGACGACCTGGCTGTATCCGAAGCGGCCGAAGAAGAAGTTACGACCCTAGAGGCGAAACAACACGTGGAAGAGCTGGCTCATGAGGATAGTTTGGCCAGTACCGAGACGGTTGTTAAGAAGTCGGCAGCTGCTCGCTTGAGCGCAGGCAAACGAGGACGCGGTCGACCGTCCAAGGCATCGCTGGCCTCTCTGGCGACCGCCGATGAACTCGAACCGGAGGATGCCCCAGCCGAGACACGCGCCGATACCCCCGAGGAGCCACCCGTAAAGCGCGGTCGTGGCCGTCCTTCCAAGGCATCATTGGCATCTCGCGCATCTGTCGGGGCTGAGGAGATCCAGTCCAGCGATGCTCCTGCGAAGCGCAGCCGAGGACGTCCCTCCAAGAAGTCGGTGGAGGTGGAGGGGGCCCAGGAGGCGACACAGCCCTTCACCCAACCATTGGAAACACGGCAACAAGACGTTGGTGTGTACTCGCCCGAGGAGCAGAAAGACGAGCATGCCACTGCGGCCGTGGTGTCTTTTGAGTCGGCGCGGCCATCGCCCGCTGCAAGACACATGGCCTCATCACCGCCCCCGAGTTCCGCGCATCTCGCGAACCCGCCTTCAACCCCAGGACGAATCATCTCACCCGCGCCATCGGCCCGACAAGCGGCGATCTCGCCCTCCCAGTCTCCTCAATCCTCGGACGCCGAGAACCAGCCGCCTTCGTCGAAGCCCTTGGCCAGCGCCAACCCAAAGCGAGTTGCCCTGGCGCCGGCGGCTGCGACAACCCCGATGCGTGGTTCGCCGTCCAAGCGCAACATGATTGCGGGCCTCCGCAGCACAACTCCGTGGACAGAACTGGACCTCGAGGCCATTCTCGAGTCACCGCGGACGAATTCAGACAAGGGAAATGGTGTGGAGCGGTTATTGAAGCAGGGTCAGACCTTGACGTCGCCCGAGAAGCAGATGACGGTGCAGGAGTGGATTTGCCACAATGCGGCCGAAGCTGAGAAGAAGCTAAAGCACGAGTGCGAGTCCATGGTGAGCCGGTTTGAGAGCGAGGGCACAAAAGCGATGGGCGTTCTGGAGGGGCTGGTTGTGGAATGAGACATGACTCTGGCAAGACTGTGAATGTGGGTGGGTACATATTACTGAGTTGGACGCTCTCGGCAGGGACACGGATTGAATCACGGCCGAAGGGGGGCAAGGCATTGAATTGGATGATGCTTGATGGCGGCTTGCATGGACAAGAGGAATGACGGCGTTTTTTAGGTCACGATGAATTTTCCTTTTGAGAGCCTGGATTTTTGAACGAGGACGGGACACGTGTTGAATTGAAGCAATGGCCGCTTTTGACCACGGGGGAAGATATTCAGAACGCGGTCTCGGCACATACTATTATATCATACTATTTCGAGATCGGCATTGCCGTCAGGGACCAACAAACCAAGCCATGGCTTTTCCTTACCCGATCCCACTTTCTGTCCCTGGATCTGAGCATTCCAAGCACCCAAGTTGTGCGTGTGAGAGGTCCGCCCAATGCCGTGGGCTCGAGGGTTCGGAAGGATCAGCAAGCCACAAAACCCTCTTGGAGCCTGGGGCGTGTCAAGAGCGGGATGTTCGAGTTTGTGAATTAGAAATCACAGGATCTGCCTCCATCCGGGGACCAAGTATATAAGTATGGATTGAGTCCTTTTACGGGACAATCAAGCAGTTCTTCTTTTCTCTACAACAGCAACCACAACTCCTCCATAACAACTACTCCCACTACTCTCCTACACGATGCTCGGCTTAGCCTTTACAACCTTCATCGTCCCCGTCCCAAGGGCGGACCGCATCGCTGGCTTCTGGGGCAGCCTCGTGTTCCCCCGCCGGCGGTCGTCGTCGTCGTCGTCGGCGGCGGCGTATCCGGCAGCAGACCTGGATACCCTGGAGGCGGGCATGCTCGACGAGCCGCTGGAGGCGAGGCGGAGGGGCCTCGGGCTGAGGGACTGGTGATGAGTTGAGTCGAGTGAGTGGTAATTATAAAAGGCATGCATGAAATGGTGAGTGTGTGCGTGTTGTGTTGCTGGATTTTGAAGGCAAAAAACTGACTGATTATAGAGTGCAGCAGATGGAACAAGATTCACACGAATTTTCTTTTGTCCCTATTTTCTTTGGTTGGCTAGGACATCCTCGGCTCAAGAGTTGATGGGATTCCGACCTTCTATGGCTTTCGTTGACGTTCAAGCGGCGGCAAATTCACACACGGGGGTCGCAAGCAAGCCAGCAGGCCGGGCAAAATTGCAAGAAAGCGGTTCAGCTCGCCAAAGCGGCGGCAGCAAATGTCAACATTTTTAATCAACTGTTTACCCCACGCGAAAAAGCAGTCTCTTCTTCTCTCTGCCTCTGCCTCTGTCTCTGTCTGTCTCTCTCTTTCGTTTCTCTCTCTCCCATCCTTCATTAAGCCACGCTCCCATCTAAACAGCCACGCTCGACCCAGCTCTTGGGCCTCGTCCGCCTCTCAGCAAACTGCAATCCCGGATGCAAAGGAGTGTCAGGGTATCATTCCGCATGCCCGTTCTAGGTATGTAATTTCCCACCCATGCGCCCAAAAGGAGTGACATGGCAAAAATTGCCGAATGTTCAAATATGCAATAATCAAATCCGGTGTATATGCAGTTAAAAAGGATTGTCCGTGAAAAACGTAAAATATATAGACCATGCCGTTGTCGTCGTCGTCAGATAAGACATTATCGCAAGGGAGTGTCATGAATCAAGTCGAAAAAAAAAAGAGGGGGGGAGGCATTTCGTCCAAAGAAAAGAATTAGACAAATTGGACCACCAACATCGAGAGAAGCGCGATGAAGGTGGCCAAGTTTGTCGTGAGGCGGGAGGCGGCTCCTTCGACCGTCACAGGACCCGTCGTAGCTCCGGGAAGAGAGGAAGTGCGTGTCTGGAGGCGGGATGGGCCCTCGGCCGTCTCCGTTGCCTCGCTTCCGCGGGCAGAAGCATCTGTCTCGGCCGCTTCTGAGACGGAAGCCTCGGGCTGAGAAACGGTCGTCTCGGCCCCAGCCTCTGGCGCGTTCGTTCCGGTAGCGTTCGTCTCAGAGGCCCCAGGCTGGGAGGCGGTGGCCTCGCCATCTGTCTCTGTCGCGTCTGTTTCGGCAGCGTCTGTCCCTGTTGCAGTAGGAGCTGCATCAGTCTCAGAATCTTCAAGCAGAGAAGTCTCAGTAGAGACACCAGGCAAAGAAGTCTCGGTAGCGGCAGCAGGCAAAGAAGTCCCAGTAGAGACGTCAGGCAAAGAAGTCTCAGTGGCGGCAGCAGGCAAAGAAGTCTCAGTGGAGACATCAGGCAGAGAAGTCTCATCAGTGGCGGCAACAGGCGATGAAGTCTCAGTAGTAACAACAGCAGCAAGAGCAGTAACAGATGCAGTAGCTGACTCACTAGCTTCAGAGTTTTCAGACCCGCCGGTTGATGTCTCTTCAGCTTGCGTCTCGCCCTCGGTTGCGGTGGGCTCTTCGGTGGTTTCGGGGGGGGCTGTCGACTCGTCGTCCGCCGCCTGAGTGCTGCTTGGTTGCGAGTCCTCCGTGGTCGAGCCAAGCCCATTTACCGTGAATACAGGTTCGCTTGACGCCTCCGTGGTAGCTTCTGCTTCTTCCGAGGTGGGCTCTGGTGCTGCGTCTGTGGTCTGATCTATGTCGGTAGAACTGGGCTCCGGCGCTTCCGTAGCCTCTGTGCTTGGCTCAGGCTCATCGGTGGTGGGCTCCGGCTCCGGCTCGTCGGTGGTAGATTCAGGCTCAGGCTCGTCAGTGGTGGACTCCGGCTCGGGCTCAGCGGTAGTAGTCTCAATTGCAGTGAATCCATCATCGCTGGCCTCAACCTGGCTGGTCGTCTCCACCTCGGGCTCCTCAGTGAGAGCAGATTCGGGCTCGGAATTGGCCCCTGCAGCGCGAGAAGTATCTTGCCCAGTGCAGTAGTTGACAAACTGCGAGAACTCAGGCTCGACGTAGTCTCGGACGGTGTTCTTGGTCTCCTCGGTGTTGTCCCTGACACACATCCGACAAATTTGGTAGCTGTCCTGGAACGCGGAGCCATCCTCACAGAGCCTGCTTGACTTTCCAGTGGAAAGTGCAATCTTGTACGCGCTGTTGCAATCATCGTAACAGATTGAGGGAGTGACATCTCGCTTGCCGAACATGTGCATACCGCGGCGCTGCTTCTTGCTGGGAGCATCATCGTAATACTCAGAGGCAGACGTGGTGGCCTGGGGCCAGTCGCTCAAGGTTGCCTGAGAAGCCCAGTTGCCAGTCGAGAAAGTTGTGACCTTGTCGCCCACCCACTTCTCAACAACATGCTTTTCAAAGATGTCGTATGAGAGGCCAAATGCCTCGGGGTTGAGGTCGAAGTAACCGAAGGACGGGGGGTAGTACCCTGTCTTCTTCTTGGGCCACTTGACCTTCTTGACCGGCGGCGAGGGGATACAGTACTGGGGCTCACACAGGTAGTCGTCCTTCGGGGGCTCAGGCCAGAAGTTGCACCAAGCGGGCTTGGGTGGGTTGCAGACATAGCCGGGCTTGCAGCCGAAAGTGAGGTCCGACTCGGGGTCAAGCGGCGCCGAGTTCCCTGAGGGCTTGGGGCACAGAGTAACATCAAAGTTGGGCGATACAGTGACCGTGGTTGGGGGGCCGTTCACGGTTTGGTCTGCCACCAGGGTGGTCGTGTAGATGCTCGTCGGGCCCGGAACAACAGACACGATGGTCTCGCCGTCCTGGGTAACAGTGATCGTTTGCGCGGGCAACCTCTCCGTGATGACGGACACCACGGTTTGGCCAGGCAGAGTCGTAGCCTTGCCTGCCTGTGTAACTGTCCCCGGCTCTCCAGGCACTGTCACAACAGTTCGTTCACCAGGAAGAGTCACAGTTCGCTCTTCCCCAGAGACCGTGACCACGGTTCGCTGACCAGGAAGAGTAACCGTTCTTTCCTCTCCGGGGACGGTGACAGTCTCATCCTCGCCAGCCTGAATGACGGTCTCTCCGGGAAGAGTGACGGTTTGACCAGCCTCAGTCACAGTGGCAGTTCTGCCGGATTCAGTTTCAGTGACGGTATTACCAGCCTCGGTCTCAGTGACAGTCCTGCCGGATTCGGTTTCAGTGACAGTCCTGCCGGCCTCAGTTTCCGTGACGGTACTGCCGGCCTCG
>JABFEP010000652.1:0-14181 GCA_013618265.1 Fusarium albidum
TCAGTGCACTCTTTATCCTGTTCCTTGCAACAATGCCTATCCAGGCGTCCTCACAGTAGACAACGGCCAGCAGTTGCTCGTATATTATTATAACTAGTAAACTTGTATCTCAGTCTCTCCCAAATCGTCAATGCGCTGCTGGTCACCTCGGCCTTGTCCTCTGCAAAATCCATACCTACCGCGTGACCCACTCTCTAATCTTGCGGCCAGACGCACCAAAGATGCACGTTGTCACGACAGACCATGTAGCGATTTCTTTCACTTTCTAGTTGACGTTTCTCGCCGCAGATAGAGACATCAGCAGCCATGCCAAAAAAAAAAAAAAAACACAGCTGTTACACAACAGCAATCTCAATAATGCCAATACTGCATAGCGCAGAACCAAAAATATATCACGCTGAGGGACACCGGATTTGAACCGATAACCTTTAGGAATCTCGTCAAATTCAAGTGAATTACTGGAATCTAACACGCTACCGTTGCGCCAGCCCCCCATTGGATGACCGTGTAGCGATTTATTCGCTGGTTTGTGTCCAGACCTCTCCACGCTCCCTCCGGTCTTTCACGGTGTCCTTTTCGCCTTGAAATGCGGACGTCTTCTGGCTACAAATGGAAATCATGATCCCTGGATTTAAGGCGAACGCTTATCAACAAGACAATGCGAGTGGCAGCGACCAATGGTTGACGCTGAGAACGACGTCAAGGAGTCGCCGATTGGGTCTGGAGAATGCCGAGGTACCTTGGCAGGGATTATTTGTCAAAGAGTGCAGAGATATACGAAGATGATCCTGTGTCACTAATTAAGTGGCGCGCCAATGTTCTTGGCCCAACGGTCAATCTTTGACACTATTCAGCTGTCACTTGTCAAATCAATGGGTTGGACAGCCTCCTCCAATTGAGTGCCAATTGCACTATTCAGCACAGCCGAGATCTGCAGTGTTCCGAAAGCGATCCCATCATCTTTACAATTAGCATCACCTCTCATCATCAGTCTACCCCACGTGGACGGGACACTGGTGGCGCCTCTATCGGCCGTTCCTTCGGCTTTAGAAGTCATCGGGAACGTGGCCGAGCAGGTCCCGATGCAAGACGTGCTCAAACACGGCGCCTGTTTCAGCAGGCCAAGTGAGAGCAGAGATAAAGATGGCCCAGATAATTGCGCGGTCATCGACCCACCCCCTCGCCGACACCGGGACTCTAAAGATGGGCTTGCATCTCGATATGCAGAGGGCCGTATCTCGCCAGATCGGGGTGCGTGGCGATAACAGATTGGGGGAGGGCACCCCATCACGAGGTGCGGCTTCGGTTTCTCGGATGCCGATCAGGTGACCGCGAAGTAGCCGTGTGTACAACGCCAGCGACGGGTTGGGTTTCCTGCCGTTCCTATGGACCGTGTGATTGGTCAATGGCTGTTTATACGTCGATATATAATGGCTTGGGGGTTCAACTATGATGCCGTTACTCCTCACAACATCATCATCAATCTCTTGTCATGGCCGCACCACGAGTCGTCATCATCGGGGCTGGCATCGTCGGCGCCAACGTGGCCGACGAGCTCGTCTCTCGGGGCTGGACCGACATCACAGTCGTCGAGCAGGGCCCTCTGAAGATGCCCGGCGGATCTACATCCCACGCCCCCGGGCTCGTCTTCCAGACCACACCCTCCAAGACGATGAGCTCGTTTGCAAAGTACACGGTCGAGAAGCTCCTGTCCCTCGACTGCTTCAACCAGGTCGGCGGCCTGGAAGTCGCCACCACGCCGGAGAGGCTGGAGGAGCTCAAGCGCAAGCAGGGCTACGCCTCGTCGTGGGGGATCGAGGCGCGCGTCATCAGCACTCAGGAAGCCCACGACATGTATCCCCTCCTGAACAAGGATATTGTTCTCGGCGGTCTTCACATCCCCACTGATGGACTGGCACTCGCTGCACACGCCACGCAGCTGCTCATCCAGCGGACGCAAAAGGCCGGTGTCAGATACCACGAGCTGACGCCCGTGACTGGCATCGAGCAATCAGAAGGCCGCGTCACGGGTGTGACGACACGGAACGGCTCCATCCCCGCAGACATTGTCATCTCGTGCGCCGGATTCTGGGGCGTCGAAGTCGGAGCCATGATCGGCCTGCCCATCCCTCTCCTCCCCGTGGGCCACCAGTACGCAAAGACCACGGCTGTCCCCTCGCAAAAGGGGAAAGCACCTCTTCCAAACGGCGCCAAGCTTCCCATCCTCCGCCACCAGGACCAGGACCTGTACTACCGCGAGCACGGCGAGCAGTACGGCATCGGCTTCTACGGCCACAGACCGCTCCCCGTCGTCGCAGCATCCCTAGGCGAGACGGGACCCGACGTGTCGGAGCACAAGATGCCGTCGCGTCTCGACTTCACACCCGAGGACTTTGAACCCGCCTGGAAGCTCTCCCAGGACCTCCTCCCTGCGCTGCGCGATAGCCAGATCGAGCAAGGCTTCAACGGCATCATGTCCTTCACCCCCGACGGAGGCCCCCTCGTCGGACGCGCCCCCAACCTGGAGGGGTTCTTTGTCGCAGAGGCCGTGTGGGTGACGCACTCTGCCGGAGTTGCCCGCGCCCTCGCCCAGCTCCTTACCACGGGCCGCTCCGAGACGGACCTCACAGAGTGCGAGCTGTCGCGCTTCGAGCAGGTCCAGCTCACGCCCTCGTACGTCAGCGAGACGTGCCAGCAGAACTTTGTAGAGGTCTACGACATCCTGCATCCTCTGCAGCCTAGGGAATCCCCCAGGAACCTCCGCGTGAGCCCGTTTTTTTCCCGCCAGAGCGAACTCGGCGCATACTTCCTCGAGGCTGGAGGGTGGGAGCGTCCGCACTGGTACGAGGCCAACGCGCATCTCCTCGACCAGATTCCCGAAAAGTGGAAGCCCGTCGAGAGAGATGCCTGGTCAGCGAGGTACTACTCGCCCGTCGCGGCGGCGGAGGCGTGGAAGACGCGCACGGCCGTGGCCCTGTACGATCTCACTCCTATCAAGAGACTCGAGGTGTCTGGTCCGGGAGCAGTTGACCTGCTCCAGCGACTGACGACTGGGAATGTGGCAAAGGGTCCTGGGAATGTCACTTTTACTCTTCTCCTGGACGACAAGGGGGGAGTCCGCAGTGATATCTTTGTGGCCAGACTCGAGAAGGATCTCTTCCAACTTGCTGTCAATGGACCCATCGACACGGCATACCTGACTCGGGAAGCTATCCTGCAGCAGAAGAACGGTGGCAAGTTTGCACAGGTCCGTGATATCACGAGCGGAACGTGTGGCATCGGTCTCTGGGGTCCTCTTGCACGACACGTCATGGCTGCCGCTAGTCCTGACGACCTGTACAATGGTCTTTCCCACTCACGCGTCAAGTACACAACCATTGCGGGGATCCCAGTCACTGCGATCCGTCTGTCATTTGTAGGAGAGCAGGGATGGGAAGTCTACACCACGGCTGACAACGGCCTCCGTCTTTGGGACGCTCTCTGGAAGGCAGGTCAACCCCACGGCATCATCGCAGCTGGTCGCGCAGCATTCAACTCGTTGAGACAGGAGACTGGGTTCCGCAGCTTTGGCACAGACATGACATCCGAGCACAACCCCTTCGAGGCAGGCGTCGACTTTGCCCTCGAGCCTGGCAAGAAGGGCTACGTTGGCCACGACGCCCTCGAAGGTGTGACGAGGCAGTCGGTGTCTCGACGCAGCAGGACGCTCGTCGTGGATGACGGCCGGTCAGTGTTTCTCGGAAAGGAGCCCGTGTTCCTCGACGGTGAACCAGCGGGGTATGTCACCAGCTCGGTGTTTGGGTACACGGTTGGAAAGCCGATTGCCAATGCCTGGCTGCCTGGTGCGGTTGAGAGCGGGCAAAAGGTTGAGATTGGATACTTTGGGGAGAGGATTGCTGCGACTGTCACGGATGGGGTGCTGTATGAGCCGCAGATGAGTCGGCTGCGGCAGAGACTATAGTAATTGTGTATCTGAGCGATGAATTACGTTTCATGATATTGCTAAGTTCACATCTGAGGCATGCCCGACCTTCTTGTACAAGTCATGGTTCATGCACGTAGAATCTTGTTCGCGGCATGCACAGCAGCAACCATGATGGACGCCTGCGTATTGCCAGTCGGCACCTCGGGATGAATACTGCCATCAACAATGAACAAGTTGTCCATCCCCCAGACCCGAGCATCAGGACCGACCACACTCTGGCCGTCATTTCTAGCACCCATCCTTGCGCTCCCGAGATGATGATTGCCGCTATAAGAGACCTCCATGAGCGTGTCGGAGGTCACATTCTCGGCTACCGTCAGAACACTTCCGGGCTTGCGTGCGTAGGTTAGAAGCTGGTCGAGGAACGTCTTGACCGCCTCGCGATCACCCTCCGTGTTGAGGAATGGCTTTGTAGTGATGTTTGTCCTTCCTTCAGGTGTAATCTCGAGTTTACCAACAGATGTCAGGCCGTGTGTGAGGTACACCTTGATGTCGACGGTGTTGTTGCGCGGCGCATTCACCGTCCCCTGGACGTACCGCGTCACTCCGTCGCTCGCCTCGACGCTCTTCCAAAAGTTGAGACGCTGTCCCGACTGGGATAGCAGACCGCTTCCTTGAGCGAACAAGTCGACGGTCTCTTGCGTTGGCTCGATAAAGGCGGTTCTAGACAGAGCCGTGAGGTTCTTGGCCTGGAGCTGGACCACGACGATGGGGTGGTCTCTGAGGTTCTCGCCCACGGGCAGGTTGATCCATTCACCCTCTGGAGGAAGCTGAACATTTGTAGACCCAGATTCCACGATTCGAATCTGATCAACAGGCCCAATGCCAGAGTTGAACAGAATCCGAGGCGTCGAGTGGGTTCCGGAAGAAAGAACCAGAGATCCACGCTTCTTTAGCTTGATGACCTCCCGAGAGCCGTCGTCATGTTCAACCTCGACGCCTGTGACGAGACCACCTTTTCGGACGGCACGCACAACCTTGGTGTTGAGCAGGAGGCTAAAGTTGGCAAGGGCCTCTGCATCCGGCAGAATGTTTCTAACAGGGCCACCACGCAGTCCGTTGTGAATCTGTCATGTCAGCCGAGTTCAAGTACGGCCCAGGAAAACTTACAAGCCACGGGGGATGAGTAAAGACTCCATCCTTGGCCTCGACATTGTTGAGCGCGTCCACCTCGTTCCAGCCGTTACTATCCAAAAACTCGGACATGACCTCAAAGGCACCGTCGTCGTACCGCTGACCATCTGCAGACGAGAGAATAGTCCCGGGCATTCTCTCGTAGAGCCTCTCAGCCGCATCAGCCAGGCCATCCTCCCACCGCCAACCCGTGGGCCACCCCTCAAAGTCGGCAGCCCGAGGCTTCACCCACATCATGGCGTTTATGGCGGTGGATCCCCCGAGCATGCATCCTCCGGAGGCGCCAATGTCCCTGCACCATTGGACAGTCGGCGACGTGTCGGTGTAGTAGGCCATCCCTGGGACATCGTATATCGTGACCGTGTCGTTCCACTGCATGATGTCCTGGCGATTGCCCGTGCTGTAGAACGAGCGGCCGCCTCGCTCGATGAGGAGGACGCTGTGGCCGGCGTTGGCGAGGCGCTCGGCAACAACGACGCCAGATGCACCGGCCCCGGCAACGATGTAGTCGTAGGCGTCCTCAGGAGCGGCGGCCGCGAGGCCTAGAAGGGCTGATGCAGCTAATGTGAACTTCATGTTGGTGTAGTTTGAGAAGACGATCAGGACACTTGCAGTCGGGTGGGATGGTTATATAAGAGATTAGATGAGATTGATAATGTCGGGCCCACTGAGCGGAGTGGCCGGCAGTGGATACAGAACTCTTGAGTGCCGATCTGAACCCACCCACAGGTTCATCAGGGATGGATAAATGCCTCATGCCAAGTCTGCAAGCGTTCAATGACCGCTGTTCAACTGCTAAGTGAAGGGTTCTACGGTACTCCTGGTGGTTCTGCTCCATGCCACAGAGACACCAACTCCCGGAAGAGAAAGAGACAATATTCACCATTATCAGATCTCGGCTTATCAATCTTTCAGGTCTCACGGCGCAACAGCTCTCTCGGAGCCCCTGTCAAGCGATGCTACCCAGTCCCGGGACTGTGGATATGCTTACATTTTAAATATCGGACTACTGCTGGAAGAGGCGAGGATTTGCACAACTGTTTCCACCACGTGTACCCTAAAGGGGTTCCTGCAAGTTTAAATGCCGCTCTTCAGCGGCTCTCCTTCTCTTTAGAGACTTGGCCAGTCTTTGTTGCGGCCTTGGCAGTGGATGTTGTATGTGGATGTAATATGTAAAGGGGCTCAATACGAGGTCAGGGGCCGATCTCGGATGGCCCGGGGCTTCTCTGTCAATCGCAGATGCCCAGTCCCAGTTCAACTTTTCGAGTACTGGCATGCGCCGAAGCAGTCGGATCTAATGACCGAGATAACCCAAAGGTTCTAGGAACGGATAGCTCAATACCGAGCCATAAGACACAAAGTAGTGGATAGGACACCAGCACTGCCATTGCCAAACAAGGATATTCCAGTCGATGGAGTGCTCATTGACGCCTGTATTGCACCGTCGACTAGGCCAAAGACTGAAAAGGTGCTCAATAATTATGCTCTTCAACTGGTAAACCTAATTCTCGATCCGCTATCCAGCTGCTCCTGTTCCGTGCGGCTACTACAGAAGAAAAGCCGCCCTCTAAGGAAACAAGTAATGGATCTGTCGGTTACGGATTTCTCATGTTGCTATCGATAGGGCCAGCCAACGAGACCCCATCCATCTAGAACCAGGGAAAAACTTGTCGACAATGCAATACTACCGGCCTCGTGACATGCTGTATGGGATTCAATTCTCGAATCACCATTTGATATCCTCCCCGGCCGGAATTGCAGCCGCATCATCGGGGGATCCAAGTCCAGGCCAGCACCCTCAAGACTCATGGAGAGCCGACGCAGAAGCGCCTAAACTCAGACAAATGTCTCCAGCAAGCTCCGATATATCCTACCTGGGTAAATGGGCAATATCTCTCAAGGCATGTCAGAAATAAACGCCACCCTGGACCACAATCGCCGATTCGCCCTGGCGGACGAGGTGTTTCATCAACACCTTCTTTTTCTCACCATGTGTAGCGCTTGATGACTCTATTCGCATCAACATAAACTCATGCTTTGCCCAAGAGGCATGCATTCCCTTTTCAATATGAAGGGGGTCAAAGGTGAAGTAAAATAACATCGTATCTCAGCCAGAATCAACTACCTGTGTCCGACGCTTCTTTGAGTAGGGATGGCAAAGTGTCCAAGAAAACCCCACACAACTGTATGCTGTCCAAGTATATCTGATGAGGCCTCCCACGTCGAGACTGGGCCTCTTTCGGTCTCCACCATGAACAGATACTCAAGGGGGTCACACCTCGTCACATTGCATGACTGGACTTGGATCCGACGTCAGGAGCAGCACTAACAAATTCTGCCGTTCCCCAAGTCTCTGCCGGCCATTGAGTGCACAAACACATCATTTAAGGTACTGATCACAGAGACAGTGAACTGTTCATTACCCGTCATGACATTGAGCAAGGGACTCGTGTACTAATATACAAATCAAGGCTTCCGTATTTACACCTTTAACCTTGTGTCATCCATTACAAATTACAACTGAGCATTGCAAGCCTAGTCCTGAACCCCAGAGGGAGTGTTGCAAAGAACACCTTGGTCGAGCTACAACCTTCAGCATGCAGTCCTGCGTTCTTCAGTGATTCACTTACAATAGGCAGCACACAGCAACGAGCCCGCTGGCCAATGGCCGCGCACACAGCGCTAAAGTCATCGGCATCGGTGGGCACCGAGGAAGCTGGTCCGTTAGCTTGAGGTCACAAAAGGGGACGCTGTGCACTAACGATTCCCGCAGTCGAGGTTGGCGACGCCGAGGACGTCGGTGGCGCAGCACTGCGAGGTGCCGTACAGGCCAGAGCATGGGATATACGTCTGGCGCTTCTCTGCGGCTGGGAGGGCAGAGGCGGCGGCGGCAAAGAGGGCGACGGAAGTGAACTTCATTGTGAATAGAAGTGTTGATAGAGATGGTTGGATTGGAGTCTTGGTGAGTGGATGGGTTGCTTCAGGATGAGGACGGACTGCAGAATTTATAGAGAAACTGGTTCCCCTTGCCACCAGTTATTGTCTCTAAAGATTAAGATCGTCCCGTTTTCAGCTGGCCCGGAAGAACCTGAACGTCATCTTCTTGACCTATATCGAGGTCCATAAGGCCGTTGCGGCCTCGACAAGATCTATGAAGCCAGCCAAGGCTGAGCGTTATACCCGGCGGAACCATGTCTATAGTCGCAGAAACCTGCTCCAGCGTCGCACCGGCGAGGTACTAGCCCAGCTCGACAGGGATGCCCCAGGTGCCGCAACGGCGCGCTCGCATTGACGCTCTGGCGATCGCCGCCGAATTGTTCGGAGATGGGCCAAGGGGGGATATCCAATTGGCGGGTGCGTCGGGGGGCGACTCTTGAACGATGCAACGTCGTCCGTCTTGGGGCAAGCCACATGGCAACGGTCCAAGGGGCTTTTGCTGAAAGTGACAATGGTCACAGGAGACAACGGCCAAGCATGACGTCCTCTAATCTTGTGTGCAGGGCATGGAGGCCAATCGAGGGCCCAGCAACCGCTCAGACTTGCTCAGACGCCCAGGCCCAGACGACCAGAGGCCCCATGAAGCAGAAGTTTGAGATCGACAGGATCCGAGCCAGATGCATCTCTGCAGCGAAACATTGGATGCCACCCTGTCGTTGCGGAGCCCCGTTTTAGCTGGGAAACATCGGAATAGGCAAGTAATTTATGAGAGTTTGGGGTGTCATTGCCCTTGTTTCTAGAGGAGCTGCCTAAGCAACACTGGCAACTTGCATTGTAAGGGCTGTCTGGGCATTGAACTCGACTCAAGGATGAAGTATGGATAAAAAGTAATACTGTCCAAAGTGAAACGGCGAATCTCTGAAATTACCAATTTGGCGTCAACGGGGACGTTAGTGGGGGCATGACGGCACCGAGTCAGAGGCCAGAAGTGACAGACGCTTAGTTGGCGCTCTGCTCAGAACGCGTAAAGACACTGCGAGAAAAGGACCGACATGTCCAAGCTGAAAAAAACGCTGGTGGAACTTAACGTGGTATCTTGGTCAGTGACTCGGACAAGGTCTGGGAACTCTTGCGTTGACCATGCCTCAGTCCAAGTTTGTATTTTACTATATGATGTCAACTGTAAATCAGGCATTCCCCCCCTGGCCAACCAGATTAGGATGCTCCCCCAGATTCACCCAAAACTCGTGCTCAAACTCCCAAGGATCCAGGTGAAAGTAAGGATCCCAGGTCTCAGAAAAGGCCGGATTCCGATGGCTATTGAACGACGAGATCTCAGTCGGGGGGCTCCACACAATGGCCGAGTCCAGGAGACACTGTATCGTCTCGGTGGCCCGCATGAAGAGTGCAAAGTTGGGGTCCTGGGACTGGATTATGGCGCCCATGCGGATCTCGGCCACGAAGACGCACAGGTGCTGGAGCATTCTCGAGCGGGGGACGGCCGCGTCGTACTCGTCCCGGGCGTCTGGTCTGGTCAGCAGGGCCAGGGATATGATGCCTGCTGCGGGGAGACCGTAGTGTGCGACCTGACGTCTCAGAATCCTATTCTCTCAGGGTCACAACAACTCACCTTCCAGTTCAGAGACGTTCCCGAGTTGATTAGCCCGTTCCGTAGGACAATCGTCTCGACGACGAGAGCGAGGATCTGGGTGGCGACAATGAGAGTCGACTGATCGGGTTCAGAAGTCTGTCGCAGGGAGACGAGGTCGATGAGAAACGAAGTATGCAGGTAGTCCAATCGTGTGCTGGCCAGGAAATCCAACTGGAATGGATTCCCGGGACATCCTTTGAGACCGGATTCCAGCCGGAAGTGAGCTGGCAGTTCCTGCCACTTCTTCTCAACGTCGGAGCGAAGAAGGCTGCATGTGTGAGTCTTGGTATTTTATTTGAGAGGCAACTGACCTGACGCGGTGCTGTTGATCCTCGCAGTTTCGATCGCGAAACATCTCCAAGAGGTCTTCTTTGAACGTGGCAAACATGGCAGAACAGTACGTGTCTGCAATGTAGTTGACAATCTCTACACCGAGTCAGCATGGTCTAACAGCTATTCTATGCATACCTTTTGGTTCGGTGCCAGAATCCACAGCCAGGGCAGGGAGGTTAAAGTCGCAGTACCTCTTGCATATCCTCGGCGGTCGACCCAGAAAGACTGCCAGATTCTTATCCGCAGAGTATATGCGTGCAAAAGTAGCTCTCCTCAGCTCGACCATGAACGCGGGGACGGTGAACGGGCTGTTGATCTTTTCATGATACCCCAGGGAGAAGAGCGAACTCGTGAGGTCTCCCATCCTGCGCCAGATATGGAAACCTATAAACGTGTTAGTGCATGTCGTTCCTTCTGCGGTCGACACTTGCTTTGGTCTCCGTGGACTCGCGAGTTTAGAATAAAGTTCTCGTATTGTAAGATGAGCTGCAAGTCATTCAAGGAGTCGAATGCTAGACAAATCTCGAGACACAGATCCCCGAGGGACGTCAGCCTCTTTACAAATACCTTGCGTTCCGCCTCGTTGGCGAACAGTGAGGGAAATGTCGCGACGTCGAGAGCTGCTCGACCCGCGGCACATAGAAAGATGCCGATAGTCTCCCAGCGCAGGTTTCTCCCCAGCATCTGGGAAGCCAAGCCGTCAAAGGTTGAACCACTGGTGATGATGAACGGTTTGCTAGTGTTGCTGACGAGCATCTTTGCGAGATTGTCACGGTCCGTAGATGAAGAGTCTGTCCACTCGAGAACCGAGGCAGCAGATGGGGCGACGAAGGGAGTGGCCAGGGGAAGATTGGCCCCCGTGTTGAGCCAGTTCCGCACCAGGGCTTGTAACTCTGGGATACTGACATGCTCGAGCTGTTCCAGGGCGTAGGCGGCCCGGCTGAGAAGGGGGGGGTCTCCAGACCCTTCTGTAGATTGGGCTGGGTTGGTGGATTGGGTGTCTGGGATCGAGGCACCAGAAATGTACATTGACATTTGGCTGTATATCGCCGAGTGACTAGACGATCCAAGGAATCCAGGATTCGGATACTGATGGTGTGGAACGTCCAGTCCTTGGGTCAATGTCCTGAGACATTAACAAAGTATCTTTGATTGCTGAGATTCATGGCTGCACTCACTCGACAGATATCCGTTCTTCAACAGCCGCCTCTCTCCTCTTCTTCTTGAACGGCTCCGCCCTGTAGACGCAGCTGTCGCCCTGTCCTCGGCTCAGGCATCGCGTGCACACCGGCCGGGCGTGGTCGCAGCCGTGTTTAGCCGACCGGCAGGGATCGCAGGCTGCGAGTCTGAGCCGATTCCTCGGACTGTCCGGGGGGGGTCGTCGCGTTCTTCTGTTCATTTTGTGTGGGAAAAATGGATCGCGGCTGCGGAGCCTTTGGCGGTGTCCGGAGTAGTGGCAGAGGGTCCAGTCTACTCCGGGTGCGTTTCTCCGACTCTCCGGTGTTGACCCCTGTCTCCGACTCTCCGTGCTCAACTCCCTGTCTCTCCGTGTACTCCGTGTCTCCTGTATAAATAGATGAACCCATACCTTAATACACAGCAGTCTTCATCATCATCATCATGCCTTCAGCACAGCCCACCATCGCCCTGGCAGAGTACCTCTTCAGACGGCTGGCCGAACTCGGCCTCGGCTCCGTCCACGGCGTCCCCGGCGACTACAACCTCTCCGCCCTGGACTACATCGAACCCGCAGGCCTCCGATGGGTCGGCAACGCCAACGAGCTCAACGCGGGGTACGCCGCCGACGGGTACGCCCGGATCAAGGGCATCTCCGCCGTGGTCACGTCGTTCGGACCCGGGGAGCTCTCTGCCGTCAACGCCATAGGGGGTGCGTTTGCAGAAAAGTCGCCCGTTGTGCATATCGTTGGAGCACCCCCGCTGAGGAGCCAGAGGGCGCGGCAGTGCCTCCACCACTCGCTTGGGGACGGCGACTTTAAGAGGTTTCTGGACATGTACAGACATATCACAGTTGCTCAGGCGGATCTCGAGGATGTTGAGAAGGCCCCGGCGCAGATTGACCATGTCTTGAAGAAATGCGTCCTTCAGAGCAGGCCGGTTTACATCTTGCTCCCTACGTGTCTGGTTACGGGAAAGGTGCCTCCCCCGACGGACAAGCTGGACCTGATGGCCGAGTACGATGCGTCTTTTGAGGATCAGGTGGTGCAAGAGATTGTTTCCAGAATGGAGATGGCAAAAAGACCGGTCATCCTCGTCGACGGGTTTACTTGCCGCTTCAACGTCAAGAAGCAGATCAACGAACTGGTCCGGTCGACAAACTTTACAACATTCACGACTCCCTTCGGCAAGGGCCTCGTTGACGAAGACGTGGAAAACTTTCAGGGCGTGGCTTTCGGAGCGGCTGGGAAGAGGGTTCACGCAGACTGGCTTCGGGGGTCTGACCTGGTTCTTCGATTTGGTCCTCTTGGCTCAGAGGTCAATACGTTTGGGTTCACGGCGGTGCCGAGGCCCGAGTGTACTGTGACGTTTGACAGGGACAGTGTGGTATTTGGAGATGACCAGGATTCACCGAGGACTTGCCTGGCGTCTGTTCTGGATAAGCTACTGACACAACTATCGACGTTGAAACTCCCGGTTACAGAACCGTTCCCAGAACCGAGAGCATCCCCGAGTCAGCAGCTCCAGAATCTACCAGAGGTCAAGAATGACGGCTTGATCGACCAGTTCTCTTTCTGGGTTCGAATCTCGGAATTTCTCAGAGAAGGCGACATCGTGCTGACCGAGACTGGAACCTCGTCATTCGGCGGTCTTCACTTCCTTCTTCCCGAGAACACCACCCTCATCACCTCGTCCATCTGGCTATCCATCGGCTACACCCTTGCAGCCTCCCAAGGAGCCGCCCTCGCCCAGAGGGAGCAGATACAAGAGGGCATCCGCCCCCACGGCAGAACCATCCTGTTCGAGGGCGACGGCAGTCTCCAGATGACGGCCCAGTCCATCAGCGACATCATCAGGAACAGGCTCGACGTGGCAATCTTTGTCCTCAACAACTCTGGCTACACGGTCGAGCGGCTCATCCACGGCTTCGACCAGAGCTACAACGACATCCAGGCGTGGCGCAACCTCGAGGCGTTTAGCTACTTTGGGGCGCCGGCCGACGACGCTGCGTACCCTGTGAGGACGCTGTCTGCGAGGACCTGGGGGGAGCTGTGGGCGGTCATACGGGATCCGGATGTGCAGAGGGGGAGGGGGCTTGTCATGGTTGAGGTGTTTGTGGCTGTGGATGATGCTCCCGAGGCGTTGAAGAGGGTTATTGACTATTTGCCGGTGAAGAATAGAGTAGAAGTCTAGGATAGATTAACTGTTGAATCTTTGTTGTCCATGATTGTACTTCACCAGTAATGAGACCATGGCAACGTCAGCCCAGTCCTGCTAGTATAGGTCAGTCCTCGGCTGATATCATACCCAGCCCGGCTTTCCGATCGCCGCCAAGAACCACATGAACCATGACGAGTCCGCCGAGAACCAGATCTGCAGCCAATCCGGCCAACTGCCGAGCAGGCCGACTGGAATGACGTTTGCCATGCCTGGGGGCTTGGCGAATGCTAGGCGCGGGAACCTGTTCGGTCCAATACACTACGACGGTCTTGAATGACATGGGCCATGCAGTGCTGCGCCTTGCTTGCTGGACTTGTGGCGTCACCAACAAGGGATGTCATGAAGGGTATATAGTCATGGACTTTTCCGACTTGATCAGTTCAACAGAGCATCATTTCAATCATCTTCAGCAGTTCAAGAAACAACCACCTTTCGATCAAGAATCCATCTTCAAAGAGTTCAAGAACCAACTTTTCAATCAAACAAACACACACACACAATGTGCCTCCCCTTCCGACGAAGCCAACCCCGCTACGGCGGCAGCACCATGGGTCCTCGACCCGTCAAGGAGGTCCACCATCACCACGGAGGGGGCATGGGCATGGGGGCTTGGCGAATGCTAGGCGCGGGAACCTGTTCGGTCCAATACACTACGACGGTCTTGAATCACATGGACCAAGCAGTGCTGCGCCTTGCTTGCTGGACTTGTGGCGTCACCAACAAGGGATGTCATGAAGGGTATATA
>JABFEP010000653.1:0-25194 GCA_013618265.1 Fusarium albidum
GCCATCGACTTTGGCTTTGCGCGTTACCATGGTGGCAAGACGGCAAGCTCTGCCCGCCTGGTCTGGTGTTACGAAAGCCGAAGCTAACTGTTGGTAGATTCTTAGGTACGTTGCTGCGATCGCGGCTTGAGGGCGACGACTGATGAGTGCAAGATACGACGATACGAACCCTGACGAAGAAGAGGAGGTATACGTTGAATGGATCCTGAAGATCATCAAGTGGCTGGGTGAGCATCTCGATTTGACCGTGGTTGAACACCGATTTTGACCCTCGAATGTGCCCAGGTTTCACCCCTAGCGACATCACCTACTCAAGCGACAACTTCCAGAAGCTCTTTGATCTCGCCAAGGAGCTCATCAAGAAGGAGAAGGCATACGTCTGCCACTGCAACGAGGCCGAGATCAAGCTCCAGCGCGGAGGAAAGGAAGGAAAGGAGGGACCTCGATACCGATGCAAGCATGCCGAGCAGGACGTCGAGACCAACCTCCAGAAGTTTCAGGACATGCACGACGGCAAATACGAGCCTCAGACCGCGTTCCTGCGCATGAAGCAGGACATTACCAGCGGAAACCCCCAGATGTGGGATCTCGCTGCATACCGGATACCCAAGAAGCAGAAGCCGCACCACCGGGCTCCCGAGTGGAAGATCTTCCCGACCTACGACTTCACACACTGCCTTTGCGACAGCTTCGAAGGCATTACTCACAGTCTCTGCACCACAGAGTTCATTCTATCCCGAGAGAGCTATGAGTGGCTGAACAAGACCCTCGAGGTGTACGAGCCCATGCAGCGCGAGTTTGGTAAGGAGATTGTCACGACTTGTGTGAGTGAACGATGCTGATTATATGTACAGGTCGACTTAACGTCAGCGGGACCATCATGAGCAAGCGAGCGCTGAAGAAGCTTGTTGAGGGAGGAATCGTCCGAGGCTGGGATGATCCCCGTCTGTACACTCTGATCGCTATTCGACGACGAGGTATTCCTCCGGGTGCCCTGTTGGCTTTCGTCAACGAACTCGGAGTCACCACCGCCAAGACTCTCATTCAGATTAGCCGGTTCGAGCAGACCGTTCGCCGATACCTTGAGAACACGGTGCCTCGTCTCATGCTCGTCCTGGATCCCATCCCTGTCACCATCGAAGACCTCGAGGAGACCCAGGAACTTGACGTCCCCTACTCGCCCAAGGACCCCAAGTTCGGCAACCACAAGGTCCGCTTGACTAAGACGGTTTACATTGACCGATCCGATTTCCGCGAGGACGACATCAAGGGCTACTTCCGACTTGCCCCTGGAAAGACCGTGGGTCTCCTCAACGCCCGTAGCCCGATCAAGGCCACGTCCTTCGAGAAGGATGAGAAGACAGGCAAGGTTACCAGCATCAAGGCCGTGTTTGACAATGGCACCAAGCCCAAGACCTACATCCAGTGGGTGCCCGAGGGCTCCATCAAGCTGGAGGCTCGAATCCACAGCGCTCTCTTCAAGTCTGACGACCCGACGAGCGTCGAGGGCGGGTTCCTGAACGACATCAACCCCGACAGCGAGGTCATCTATCCCGAGGCCCTGATCGAGGAGGGGTTCAAGGAGGTGCGCCAGAAGGCTCCCTGGCCCGTTACGGCTGGTGAATCCAGCGATGATAGCGGACCTGAGACTGTCCGATTCCAGGCCATGCGTGTTGCCTACTTTGTAAGTCTTCTATCTGCCCTAGGAGAGTGCATTCGACTAACGTTTCTATAGGCTATGGATTCGGATAGCACGGACGACAAGATTGTGCTTAACCGCATTGTATCTTTGAAGGAGGATTCGGGTAAAAACTAGGTAAAAAGCAATAGTTTGTACAATTGAGAGTCTCGTACATTTCTGCTTCGCTCAACTGTGATTTCTCATCAGGATCTGCCCGATCCTCGCAAACGCCGAGTCTCCCCCAATTCGATCGAGAAACAGTGTTGGTTAATCATCTCAGCTCCGTCTCTCCGAGAACACGGGTCCTATTCTCGCTCACTATTCCTTGGCGTTGGCCTGCAGTTTTCTATTGTCCCACAGCTGCACAACATGGCCACCTGATAAAGCAGGGAGGCTTTTTCAGCTGCAGGAAAAAAATAGGCTGGGCAAAAGCAGCGTCTCTCTATTCGTCCACCAAACCTTGTCGAAGCCATCACTTGTCGTCAATTGGACAAGATGGCAACCAAGCTGCCTCGAGCGTTCCATCCTTGTGAACGCCTCCATATCTTGGCAAGAAAGCAGCGGCCCCCTCAATGGTTGCCGCGACATAAAAAGCCATGTCTCTGCTGCTGCCATGGGGATATGGACCTTTGGTCCCCTCTCCTTCGTCCTGTTGAGTCCCCCCCGCCTCCGTCAACAAAGATTAATCTTTGGAAGGGTAATACTACCTTGGGTACTACTGATTGAGAGTTGTCTGAAAACGACATCAATGACTTCCGACGAATTTGGCTATCAGCCGAGGCCTTCAACGCAGGATGGATCAGAGACCGGGGACGACGACCGAGTTTCGTCAGTATCATCACCAAGCACTCCTCCGATCCATACACAAGGTAAAGTGAATTGCAAACATTTCCCTCATGGAAACATTTTTTCTCTTATTCGCAATGCTTACTGAGCACAGACAGGGAGAGCTCAGGAGAAATAGGTCATATCTACGTTGAGCGGCCCCCCTATGTCGCACCCGACGAGCGAGCACCCCCCAAACCCGAAGGGATCTCGAACATATACACCTCGCAGGTCCCCGCTGGTGCGACAAGAACGCCTTCGTTATTACGTTGGTGGTACCTGGAGGTCTTCTGCATCATCTTATCCCTCGCCGGCCTTGGGGCTCAGATCGGCGTTCTCTTGTACCACGATGGCAAACCACGAGATAGTTGGCCGAGCGACGTCCTCACTCTTAATGCCTTGATCGCTATCCTATCTACCATCTGCCGAACGTCCTTCATGGTCGTCGTGGGAGCGCTCCTCGCGCAAGCCAAGTGGAATCGTTTCTCGAGCCAGGGCGGCAATGATTACTTCCCGCTGAAAGATTACGCATTGCTGGACGAGGCTTCGAGGGGGATCCGGGGAAGCATACATGTTCTCTGGCGTTTCAAAGGAGGGTAAGTGACCCGATCCTGATGGAAGAACGAGGGTGAATGACGGTTGACATTCTTCAGTCATATAGCTTGTGTTGGAGCGGCGCTAACAATTCTGTCCCAAGCATTCGGCTTATTCTCGCAGCAATTGGTCAGTCAGCGTGACGACATGGTAGGAGACAGCTCTCCGGGGAACGCGGGACAGGTTGCTCAGGGGGTGCTGGTCGACTCTGTTGTCGGCATTGCCCAAGTCTGTACGGTTTATGGCCCCGTTCCATCGGACCTCTCACCACTAACAGACTGCAAGGGGGGCCTAATTCTGCAACCAAACTGGCCATGTACAACGGCTACATGGCTCCCAATATCGACATACCGTCAGTAATCTGCCCGACGGGCAACTGCACCTGGCCCATCGTCCCCACAGTCGGCGTCTGCGGAGCCTGCGTGAACATCACGGATGACATGGAATTCGACTACCGCAACGGGGCTAACTGTCTGGTGAGCACGCCCGGAGGAATAGAGCTCGAGGGGATGTGCGAGAACGCAGATTTTGGCACAGCCTTTACCATCGGCCCGAGCTCCGGCCGCATCTTTGGCTCCTCCCCGGATATACCAGAGCGCAACGCATCAAACGTGATCGCCGAGTTTGGAGCCGTCGGCGTCCCGAGGAGCAAAGGAGCTATTGGCGTGACGCTGAATGACTCCATTGCTGCAGAGTGTGCCATCTGGTACTGCCTCCAGGCCCGAAACGTGAGCGTGAGCCTCGGCGTGGCGAGGGACGATCTTGTGGAAACCTGGATCGGAGTCTCGACACCCTTTGGAGAATATTCAAACGTCACCTTCACTGAAGTCCCGTCATCTTTCAATGTCGAGAATGGAGAGACGTTTGGGACAGCGGTCAAACAGATGGAGGGGATGAGGCAGTACGCCAACCAGACGATACTGGGCAATGTCTCTATCGATGGGACACTCGGTATAACGGCCTCGTCCACAGATTTCGCCGAGGGCTTGCACAACTCATTCGACGACATCGACGCCTGGATGGAGCGCCTCGCAAGGAGCATGACCAACAACGTGCGACTGAACAGCAGCAGCGGCAGCACGGTGGCAGACAACGAGCGGTACAGGGGGACGGCGTTCTCGACCCAGGTCACCATCGTTGTGAGGTGGGAGTGGATAGCGTTTCCCGCGGCGCTGGTGGGTATCTCGCTGATATACCTGGTCGTGGAGATGATGCGGACGACGAGGACCGGGGCGAGGCCGTGGAAGAACGACCCTCTTCTGCCGGCGAGTATGGACTTTGACGAGGGGGTGAGGGAGCGGGCAAGTCAGGGGCTGGATGAGCCGGATGGGGTTTTGGAGCAGGTGGGTAAGTACGCTGTCAGGGTGAGGCGAAGGGCTGAGTTTCCTGGGGGGCTGGTCATGGAGACTGCTAGTAGAGAGGAGAGAGAGACCCGAATCGATGCAACACTGGGCATGATAGTAACGGAAGGGTAGGTAGGAAGGGGCGCGCAAGTGATGGAATAGTTTGCTGTCCCGACCTACCGTTTTTTCTGTTAGTTGCTCCCTTACTTGGTCTTGCAACGGCAAGCTGCTTCTACGATAGCAAAGAACATGTTGATTTCTTCTTCGCATCATTGGCCGATATCAACACAGCTCCACGTTTTATTCAGGTGGGACCATCGATAAGTGCCCAAATGTACCTGCCCCCTATCTAGGTACCTATTTCCAGAAGTTCTGGTTGAAGGATGCCGCAGCTTCCCCTCCCAGATCTCCGGTCATGATCCGACCATCCTTCCCAAAGTCATTGTCCGCAATCGTATTTTCACGTGCCGTGGACCGATGACCACTTTTCATGCCGACGTTTCCAGTCATGACATGGCTGACCCCGGTGTTACGATGAATCGAGTTGCGTGTCATCTGAGCACCTTCTCCGATACTGGAAGGTTCCAACGACTCGAGCTCACCTGTAATGAGAGGTATCGTCCGGCCTCAAAAGAAGGAGCATGTTAGTAGGTGGTTCCTTCTCCGTTGACTCGATCGGTATATCCTCACCTGGTTGCTGCACGGGGCGGTCCCTCACTAGCTCCATCAGCGCGAGGTTTGCTCCGAGCACCTCCTTGACCCTGCTGTTCGTCTCCACGAGCACATCGTACGCCACACGAAAGCCATCCTGGAAGCTCCCCAAAAGGCCGACATGAGTCACCAGAATGCGCATACCGAGCCCATTCTGCGCCCTGTCGAGCCGGTCAAGAATCCCCTGAAGCTCCTCCTTCTCCCGGTCGCCCGAGCCGAGAGCATGGAGGAACTGAGAAGTAGAGCTCCTCTGCTGGACTGCAGCCAGGCGCTCATAAAACAGCTTGAGTTCCTCGGAGACGTGGCTGATGGAGCGGATTTGCTGCTCGACCGGACCGGTCTGAAGGCTCGTTTCGTTCCGGACCAAGCCCAGCGAGCCTTCGAGAGCGCTCAGCTGCTTTGAGCCGTTTTCTAGAGTTTCCGAGATCCCATGGACCCTATGCCGGGCATTGCGGGCCTCTTTGACGATGGAGAGGGCGACGTCGATGAGGGCGACGACGCTGCCAGCGACCTCGACCCCGGATGCCTGCGTTTTGCTACATATAAGCGATGGGCCTTCTAGTTGTAGATCGAGACCTTTTCACCATTGTGTTTCTGATCAACAGGAGTGTTTTCTTGTCGAGTTTTGGAGTCCTGGTACAGGTATTATCAACCTGGCTCCAGACGGATTCAGTCTGGTTGTGGTAGCAATGCTGGGCAATCAGGCTGGCAGCCGTCCTCGTGGCCAGCGGAGCCTCGTTCTGCAACTGCAGCCCAACGAACCTGGCGCCTGGTTTCTCACTCTCTACTCACTCCCGCCCAAGGCGGCTATGTTGACTCGTTCCTGAGAACACGGCTGCTGTATTGGCTAGAAACCCTATGCCTTTTGCAGCCCTTGTCAAAGGCCTTCAAGACTTCAAACTTGAGCAAAGAGCTTATTGTGGGTCACCAGGTGCCCATTTCGATAGTCTCTTCCCGAAGAATATTTCTTTCACCACTGGCTGGAATTGTCTCCAAGCTTAAACCTGAAGAGCAAGGGCAGTAAGTTTGAGCGCAATTTACTGAGCGCCTCGAAGATTGACGTGACAAACGAACGGCAAAACAGTCTCAATGGGTAGGCATGTGGTTTATTCTCCCTGCATTGAGAAGAAAATGTGACCCGGCTGTCAAACCCGATGAGGTAATCTACTTGGCCAACCCCGCCCTACCTACACTGGAACCTGGAACCCCTCTAATTCTCCCTCTAACCTATTCTCCCTCGACACTTGGGACTTGGGACGGCAACAGCTGCTTCTGCGTACTTCTCCTGGATCTTTTTCGGTCAATATTCCGGCAAATGCGGAAGTCTCGGCAAACACTTCAGGCGTTGGGGCCTTCTACCGCTTCCCGAATGAAATTCTGGCCTTGATCGTAGGCCACCTTGGGAGTGAATGGGTAGACAAAGAAGCCTGCGTGTGTTATTTGTATGTCTGCAGGGCTGATAGCCAATGGGTCCCAAAGCTGTATTAACGTGGCATCTGCCTCAGGCAGGATTTCTCCCTTCTCAAGACCCTGCGTCTCGCGCACCAGCGGTTCGCCGACCTGGGCTTCATCAACGCCATACTCTTCTACGATGTCCGTCTGGACGCGACGCAAGCCGGGCTGACGAGAATCCGGCGCAGCGACTTGTTGCGCATTGGCAGCTACGTGCACACGGTCACCTTTGCCATGCCGCTGAGCTGGGCGCTTCCCCTCGAGGTATTCCGCATGATGGTCCGCGAGATGGCCGAGCGACACAACTCGGAGCGCATGTTTGGGGGTGGCGATGGGGGGAGAATGGCATACTGGCCGTTTGGGCGGTTCGGGGTGAGCGCGCAAGAGGAGTTTGTGAGTGAGCATCTGGGTGGGCGGTTCCTCCCAGAGGCGCAGCTGCGCGATAGCTTCTCGGCGTACACGCGTGAGGCGGAGGCCACCAAGGCGTTGCTCGAAGATTCCGATGGAGAACTGACAGAGGCATGGGTGAATGCACTGAGGAAACTGGGGCCAACTGTGCGAAAGATTCGCTTCCGCAAATTTCACCGCCATCGGCGCGGCCCCGACCCAAGCGGGCACTCCGCCTTTCCACCCGATTCATGCCCTGTTGGAACTCGCAACTATGATAACGGTGTTGGCAGTTTTGAGTCATATGGTTGTGAACGCGCAGGAGCTGTGGCAGGCGACCTTGTCTTTGCCAGGGCCATGTCATGCCTCGCGATATCAGGGACCAAGGTGCGTGAGTTGACCATTAGGCTCAACGTGACGGGCAAGATCGGTTGGAAAAAGGCGATACCCGGCTGGGAGAAGCTGGATCTGAGCTCGGTTGAGAAGCTCAAGTTTTATCCTTTGATCCCAAGGGTCGAACCCTCAGCCTTCATGAAGAGTCTGGCGGCTGTGATGATGCCCTCAGACGTTAGAGAGACTGCGATGGCTCTGATAGCCCGCGACTCAGACGCCACCACAGTGAGTCTGATGGAGCTTTTGCCGTCTCCAGAGAAGGAGGAAGTCCTCACGCGAGCGCGGGAGGCTGCCCACGCGCTCATCAAGATGAGCCACGGCTCTCTTCGCCATGTCTGCATATGCGAGGGGCCCGTGAGCTGGTCTGATCGGCCCCTGGCGAACCTGGACATGCCCGCCCTCGAGAACCTCGAGCTTGAGGATGCCCATCCGACGCTGCTGGGCGAGTGGATAGCGCGCATGCCACGACTGCGACGGCTGAAGCTGGAGTACTCGGATACGCCCAATGACGTCCAACCCACAGCGTGGGTAGACCTTTTTGACGCCGTGCGCGATTATCCGAACGTGGCTGGGCCGGACGCGCCGGGCATCAAAGTTTACTTTGAGCAAATTAGCACCGGCGGCAGGGCCACCATTTCATATCAAAGTGTGGTACGCCGGAATCAAGATGAAAGCGTGGACGTCGAGAGCTTGATAGCGGAGAATGTGGGTGAGAAGGATTTTCCTGAACCGGCGCTGGACTTGCACTGGGTTTATGGGGCGCCGTATAGCCAGAACAGGATGTTGAGGTACTGGTTGCGGGACGGGGATGAGGATGATGACACTGATTATGGGGAGGAGGATTATTACACTGATTATGAGGAGGAGGATTATTACACTGATGAGGAGCCTCATGATTACACTGATGAGGAGTGGCGAGTCGACGATGTGCTGAGGTAGAGGGGAGTTCTCAGGTACTATGAGAAGGGCTTACCGTGCGTGTTCTATAAATTTATTATCTCGGTGCTCGGAGGTGTTTGATCAAGATATACTCGGTAAGTCCTACTAGGGATAACCCAACATGGTCACCCCTAGCTCTAAAGTCCAATATATGAATCTGCCTTGGACCTGTCATCCGAAGACAATGCAGGTCGGACGAATCTCAGCCCGACTCTCTTTGGGGGCTAAATTGAAGATTGCAAGGATCGACATTGGGGCAGACAGGGGCGCTCCCACGGGCCGCCTAGCACACCAAACAAGGACCCTTGTAGGGCTGCGATGGCTTCATGGCCGGTGCGCCTCAGTGCGACCCTACCCAGCCTGCCCAGTTAAATTTGAACAGCATTGGGGGGGGTCCAAGACATTGTTCTGCGCATCTCGAGTCTTTCTTTCCCGAGACATGGCAGCCCGGGTTGCAGAATAGAGTCAGAGGTCAGAGTTGTGTCTCAACTCTTCTCGTGGGGCTGCCAGAGTCTTTATAACCTGAGCTGTTGAACAACTTCAAGACGTTGCCCGTTTCCAACATGCAACAACACCTTGGACTCTGCCCCCTTCGGTCCCGAAGCCTCGCGGGATTTAACAAAAGTTGATAAACTACGGATAGCATCTCGAGGACCAGGGGTTCAGGCCGCAGCTCTCGCTCAAGCCACGGAGTCTCTGATTCGCCCCGTCCCCGTCGGCTTGTCACATTGCCAATGCGTCCAGGAGACCGGACCGTGTTTGAAGCTAGCTAGCTACATGATTAGACTCCATATTTGCTGACAGGATCTGTGTACATTACCTATCCATTAGTTAGGGGGATCGAACGAGAAGACCCTTGTCCCCCCTCCCTAAGGCTGAATTAATATGAAATCCAGGCCCAATATGTTTCCGCCGCCGCCTCTTCCTTCTTTCAACTCTTGTCACCATCCTGTATAGATTAGTTTTCTATATACTCCAACATGGGCTCCTCAATGAGATGGCTCGCCGTGGCAGCCCTCGCCCTCCTCGACAGGACATGCGCCTCTGACGCACCACCCCAAGGACCCCAGCCCACGGCTCCGGCCAAGGTCTCGGTGCGGCAATGGGAGCACATATACCGGCGGCAGGACGGGTCATCCATCACCGAGACGCTGGCGGTGACGGTCGCGCCCGACACCCTGTGCGGGTTCTATACGCCCAGCACCACCTTCAGCTTCACCTGCTCGAGCGGCACGTCGTGCATGTGGGAGAACGACAAGTACAACCTCGCCTTCTGCGGCGCAGACGACTTCAAGACGGCGTGCTACGAGCAGAGCGAGGCGAACGACTCGGAAAAGTGCGACGACGACTGCAGGCGGAACCCAAATAACCAGTTCTGGTAGGCACTTGACATATTTGTGTTCGACACTGTTAGTACTCTGGCTCACATCTATAAAGCACGCTTGACCAGGCACCGTACTGCTTCACCATCTACTTCCCGGGTGATATCGAAAAGTACCCATGCCACTCGGCCCAGGGGTTCAGCAGCATGATCTTTCCAGACGGAGCCGCCAGCTATCCCACCTCGGATATGAACCTCGTGGTGTTTTCCGCCGCCACAACCGCCGACACTTCTTCTTCAGAGACCACCGAGGAGTCGACGACGGCAGAGCAGTCGAGCGCCGACACGACCGCCGAGCCACCTTCTGAACCAACAAACACCTCCGAGAGCGACTCCAAGGACGACAGCAAGGACGACGACAGCAACGGCGGTGATTCCAGCAGCGACAGCAGCAACGATGGAAGCAGCAATAGCAAGGAAGGAGACAGCACCAACGTCGGCGCCATCGCCGGAGGCGTAGTGGGAGGCGTAGCCGTCGTCGCCCTCGTCATCCTAGCCGTCATCCTCATCCGCCGCCGCGACAAGAAGAAGGCCCTCCTCTCGAGCGCCCAGCCGTCTCCCCCCCAGCCGCAGATGCAGCAGCCCTACCCTGCCGCCGGCATGACTCCTCAGCAGCAGATGCCCTTCCAGGGATACCAGCAACAAGGAGGATTTCAGCAGCAGCAGCAGGGCTACCCGCAACAACAACACCCCGGGTACACGCAGACTCCGTCGTCGTACCACGCCACGCCGGTGTCTGAGAATTCAGCGCTGGTCGAGGCTCCGGCGAATCCTGCCCCTGTGTATGAAATGAGCGGGAATCCGACGGACCACAAGGTTGACACCGACAGGTAGTAAAAAAGGGGGGAGTTTTTTCTCTCTGTTTTTCTTTTGGCGGTTTTGTGGTTCGATAACATGGAATGTAGTGATGAGAAAATAGCGATTTTTTTAAAGTGCTTACTGGAAGATCCTGCGTTAATCTCGTTGCTTACGACCTCGAATGTTGTTTCGAGGCTGAGAGGGGTTCATGTTGCATCGCATATTCAGCGATTGGTGGCCTGAGGAACAAGGAAAGGAAGGATTCTAGTGACTATAAAGTCATGAGGCAATAGAAGTCAACTACAGATTTATTTTTAGCTGATTGGTTGTCAACCGATTCACATCACAGGGAGAGAGTTGACCTGTTCACACAAGACAACCCGTGCTTGGGCCAGTTGATCGAACAATTGCGGTGTGATCACGATGTATTTATTCTATTCTATATATTTATATATCTTGCGCCCACATTATCACAATCATGAACGCTTTTAAATAAACTCCCGCGAACCTCGAGCTTTGGATGACATCCAACCGTTCCCTTGACGGCCGCCCAATCCAGATAGTGTCAGGGGGACAGCCCCTGGAAATTGCCATTTTAGTTGGCCGCTCGCCCCCCACCCCCGTGGCGCACCCGTTGGGAGAGTTTCTAGCGCGCGTCTGAGGCGTTTTTGGCGACCCGGGACCTGGGAAGGCAGGAAGGGTCCTGGAAAGACATCCGTGGCAGCCGCGAACCAAACACTTGCCCCTGTCAGCACCTCGTCCCTCGTGATCCCAGCAAAGAAACCTGGGATTCATCCCCCTCTCCCCCCTCAAGGATCTCACTTCTTCCGCCTCATCCGATAACCTTATCTCCCTAACATCTCTCTCATCTCTCCCTCTCTCTCTCTCTTTATCGCCGCCATCGCCTCTGCAGACTTCAAACTCTCGGACCCTTTTGAATGTCCCTTTGCTCCATCCGCCGTCCGATGTCGCCCGCGCGGCGATGAATCCCGTCGCATCGCAAACGACAGGCTCCTCCGATGCCACCGCCGCACTCCGAGGTGCAACACTCGCCTTCAGCAAGACGAAGCCCGTGGCCGTGCCCGTGCTGCCTCCTCCGCACAAGGACAATTGCGCCCTGACTGCCGCGTCGTCTGTCGGCCGGTCGCGGAGCCCGGCCAAGACGCTGACGGCCGAGCAGAGCACGGGAGGAGGCGCGGCAGATGCGGATCAACAGGCTCAGCATGGGGGAACGGTGGCGGCGAGGCTGAAGCAGCTCGGCGCAGGCCCGGCGCAGCTTCATCCGAGCGTCGCCGCGGGGAGGACGGATCCGAAGAGCGCGAGCTTCATTGCGGCTACCTTGGCAGCGAGCCGGAGCGCCAGCCCGAGCCCCAAGGCGAGGACGCCCAAGAGGAACGCCAGCATTGGCGGTTCATCGAACAGTGGCGATGTTGTTGACTCGGGGTCTATTGCGCCGACCGGGTCACTTATCTCCATGTTCGAACAGGTCCGGCCTGGCGATCCTGTCAAGAGAGCTTCTCCAAGGAGGTCTCCTGTTAGGGCGCCGGTCGACTCGGCCGAGAGCATCCTGGAGGAACCGGTGTCTTCATATCTTGAAGAGATGCCAACAGCCAAGCCGAAACCGAAACCGCAGCTCAAGCCAAAGCCTCGGCCATCGACACCGCCGCCTCAAATGGTCGGTAAACCAGCTCCAGAGGTCTTGTCACCCACACCAACGAGGCCGCCAAAGCCAGTTCTGCGGCCAAAGACACCGCCCCAGATCATCACTCGACATGCGACTCACGTCCTGTCAGAGCCATCGCCGGATCCTCAGAAGCGCAGCCCCAGGGTGAAGCAAGAGACGAAGCAGCGCCCGCCCACCCCGCCGCAGCCTCGTAGAACCGGCAAGCCAAAGATCCAGTCGCACACTGTCCTCCAGGAGAGGATAAGGAGAGTCACCCCGAGACACTCGGCTCCGCAGTTGACACGCCCGAGGAGGGAACCTACTCCAGCAGATCAGCGTCCCACGACCGCCAATACCGTCTCCTCAGACGATACCTTTGTATCCGCCTCTTCTGTCCAATCTCCGGAACGCGACTCGCCTCCTATAATGCCTCCTGAGAAACATACTACAGGCAGCATGCCGCCTTCGCCATCCCGAGATTCCAGACGTCACCATCCCAAAAGCTCATCCACCACAAACCTCCCTCTGGAGTCTCTTACCAGCGCCATCATGGCTGGCTCTCTGGCGTCAGCTCGTCTAACGCCCCACAACACCGGAGGCACCCTTGCACCGCCGCTGCCCCGAAGGCAAAAGTCGCCTCGTCTGATGGCCACGCTACGACAACCTGCAAAGCTATCCGATGAGGAGTCGGATCGGCACAAGAAGAAGCCTCTTCACAAACTCCACACCGGAAAACACTTTCACCATGAGGGGTCGAGGAAGAAGTGGCGCGAGGAGATCACCCCCCGTGAACGAAAGCGGTATGAAGCCGTGTGGGCGTCCAACCGCGGTGTATTGCTGGACTTGACAAACTCGCCCTCCGGCGTTGTAAACGGCGATGTCGGCGAGCACGTCGTCAACGTTGTGGTTCGTGAGATCTGGAAGCGCTCACGGCTGCCGGCTGACGAGCTGGCCGAGGTATGGGATCTGGTGGACCGCAAGGGCCGAGGTGTTCTCGGACGCCAGGAGTTCGTGGTGGGCATGTGGCTCGTCGACCAGCGGCTCAGGGGACGAAAAATTCCCGCAAAGGTCAGCGACAGCGTGTGGGGAAGCGCCAACGGGATGAAGTTTATCAAGCCCAGGGTGAAGTAGTACTAGGTGGTTGAATTTGTGCTTTTTCCCATAGAGATGATACCCTAGTTAGACCAAGTTCATTTGTCGTGCCTCTATCTTTCTAAAGTCATATATGGTTGTGCTTATATACATTTGCCCCCCTCGAGGTCTATGGCAGACTGGACTGGTACTCCTTGCTCGTCTTGTCCCCAAAAGTCACCGTCACGTTGTAGTTGCTCAGGGTGGGCGAGCCCGAAGCACCGTATATGCTGAAGAGCGAAGCCGTGACGAGGCCCTTTCCCCTGGGCGCATCCTTGGGGATCCTGACTGTCTTGTTGAAGTTGTCCAGCTGGTTGGACTCGCCTAATTGAGTGAGTATTTGGTTGTTGAGCTTCTTAAGAGGCAAAAACGTACCAGGACCGAGGTAGAACGAGCCGGCGACTTGGCCGATGGTATCCGGGTATCCCTTGCCGGGCACGGAGCCAAAGGCGATGGCCACGTCGTAGACGCTCTGGATGTAGTTTGAGGAGAGGATGATGGCGTCAAAGTCTTCGCCCGGCTTGATGGTCTTTGGCACGGCGATGCCGGTGATGCGGGCCTCTGCGAGGGCGACGAGGGCCGCTGCGGCGGCGAGAGAGAAGCGCATGGTGTTTACTGTATTGTGTACTTGTGATGGTGCTGATGATGTTGACGGTATTCATGGGCCATCATCACTCTTTTATATATCTTGACCTGCATCCAGCATCTATTTTCAGCATTCCCCTGCATGACACGGATGCCTCGTATTTCTACAGTCCTACCCCCATTTTAGCATCGTCATCAGCCGCCCCGCTCACTGTTGATCGTCCCTCGGAGCGGATCGACAAAATCTAGGGTACGGGAGGAGGCAAAAAATGAGGCCGGCCCAAGCTGACAAAAGACGGAAAAAAAATTGCCAAAAAAGAGAGGAATCTGGTGGATTTTAACCACCGCGGATGGACGAACAGGGAATCGAACCCTGGACCACTCCCAACTTGAACAATCCGGAAGATCATGCTAAGGGAGTATTATACCACTAAACCATTCGCCCGGTTGTTGTTGAAGGTTTTATTGCAAATGTGGTAAATGTGGGTTGAGAGGTGGACGAAATGGGTCTAGGTGGAGTGCTGGGTGGTTACCTGAGACGACCCACATTAGGTCATCGCTGTCCAAAGGCAACAAGTCCTTCCTCAACTTGATCACCTCTGGGCGAAGATGCCAGGGGAATATCACTAAGAAACCATTCTTCCGGTGGGATGCACAGGAGCGAAATGCTTATCTTGGATATACTCTCATGTGCCGACTTGTCCGGCAGAGGGCAAAAACGCCCCGGGACTACTGTCGTCATGTCATCTCAAAAGGGCATGGCGATGCAGGATATATTAAAAACGGATCCTGTCGATCGAATGGAATCGCAACGTTACTTGTTTATCAGACGTTGTTTATTGTTCAATACGAGCTTCTCTGATCTGCATTATCACAGCCCCCCGGGGTTCGCGGTGCTATCTTTTCTTTCGTCCCTTTTGCTACCGAGGCCTCAAGGTTAGGATCCAACAAGTCTATTCTTTATGATAGATGTGAAGATCCTAAGATTATAGGAATCTAGATAATTAGGTATCGTTTAGATATCTTATTAACCTACGATGCCAGGGAGGCTGTATGCCACGGATGTGACGGCTCCAAACTGCCAGGCCGTAGCTGACTAGCCTCCCTGCCTCCCTCTCGCCTTGCTGAGTTGACAGCTGAGACATGCATCCAAGTCATCACTCAGCCTTTGCCATTTCTTCAGGACCTTGACAAGTTGATACAAAATACAAACATGTTGAAATCTCAGTTGATGGATCGCTGTCCCCAATGACCGCATGTGGCTGAATAACACTCGGTGCTTGGCAACTTTTAGACTTTTTATGGTATCCGAGTATCCGAAAACAAACCGCAAGACCCAGGACCCAGGACGCAAATTACTACTCCTCCATCTCGTCATCCTCCTCCGCCGCCGCCGCCGCCTCGGCCTCCTTCCTGGCCTTGAACGCGACCGCCCACTCCTGCGCCTTGGCCATCACCTTGTCCTTGCCCTTGCCCTTGGGATCCAGCTTCTCCTCCCACGCAGCCCACCTCCTGAACCACTTTTCCGCCTGCTGCGGCTTAAGGCCCTTGACCCGCGTCCTCCGCTCGAACACGTCCCGCACGGCCGTGGGGTCGGCGCCCTCGATGCCCACCTCGAGGTCCAGCAGCTGGTTCCAGAGGTCGCCCTTCTTGGGCCACGCCGCGAGGAGGCCCTCGAACATGGTGCGCCCGCGCTCGGGCTCGCCGTTGGGGGACCGGAACTCGAGCGCCGCGAACCGGCTGACGAGGTTCTGGCTGTGGCGGCTGTCGAGCTGCTGCGTTGCCCGCGGCAGGAGGGCTCGCGCGCGCCCGGGATCGCTGCGCGTGACGTGCAGGAAGTGGGCGTAGTTGAGCCAGACGTTGGGGGCCTTGGCGCCAAACTTCTTGAGCATCTCCTCAAACAGTTCATCCGCCAACTGATTCACTCTTGTTAGTTTAATGGCCCTAGTAGGTATGCTTGGTTGGTATTCTCTTACCTTGAGCCTCTCGGACTGGATGTAGATGCTGGCCAGCCGCTCGTAGACCTCCTGCTTGTTGTTGTACTGGCACGCCCGCTTGAAGACCTCCTCCACCGTCTGCTTGCTGCCGTACGCCACCTCGAGGTTCAGGTACGCCACCCAGACGTTGAGCTTCTCCGTCTCCTCCCGCATGTTGATGGACCGGATGGCCCGCTCCGCGACCTCGCGTGCCTTGGACAGCTCGCTGACCTGCATCTGGAACGCCATGTACGCGATCCAGAGCTCCGACGAGTCGGGCTGTCCCAGCAGCAGTCGCTCGTAGTCACTCGACGTCTGCGGCCCGTGCGCGTCGAGCTCCGCGGTCCGGTCGACCTGAATCTCGTCCTTGCTTCGCTTCTTCTTCTTCTTTGACTTGTCGCTGTCCTTTGGTTGCTCCTCGGACTCGGAATCTGACTCGGCGAAAGGATCGGCAGACCATTCTGACTTTTTGCCTGCACCGAGGCCCTTGGACTTCTTGGTGGGTTGGTCCTCCATGTCCTCATCTTCATCCTCGTCCTCGTCGCCATCGCTATCAACCTCGTCTTCGTCTTCGTCGTCATCCTCCTCATCCGAATCGCCCGCATTGTCGGTCCCCAGGATCTCGATCGCGGCACCACCTTCGCCCATGTCCATTTCCTCATCGCTATTCTCGTCCTCAAGCTGAGCACCTTGGTCGGAATCGTCCATGTCGGAGTCCTCGCCCTCGAAAAGAGAGGGCTTGAGACCAAACGTGATACGCTTCTTCTTGGAGTCAACCTCGAGGACGCGCGCCTTGACAGCATCGCCCTCCTTGTACAGCTTCGTTGCGTCTTGCACAGGCTGTTCGGCCATTTGACTTCGGTGGCAAAGACCGCTGACATTGAGCGAGTTGTCGACCAGGATGAAGGCACCAAAGTCCTCAACCTTTCTGACCTTTCCTGTCACAATCTGGCCCTCCTTGACATCAGCAAAGGTAATCGGGGGCTTGTAGTCCTGACCCTCGACGATGGAAGACTTCAGCGTCAGCTCAACGTGACGCGTAATCTGATCAACAGCAATAACTCGACCAGTCACGAGCTCGTCAACCTGGAAAAAGTCCTTCCATTCCTTCAGATATCGATCGGACAAGTTGGCAATCTTGACAAGAGCCGTGACTTGCCCACCGAGGAGAACAAAAAGTCCCTTGTCCGAAACATTCTTGACGAAGCCCCGGACGACGTCACCAGGGCTGAGTTGGGAAACGTCGCTAATCTCCTTGTCCTGAATGGAGAGAGTAGAGCTCATGATGCGAGACGGACGAGTGGACAGCCGCAGCCTCTTGTTACTCGAGTCTAGCTCCACGATCGACACGCGGACGATATCACCCTTTTTATACTTCAACGTGTTGGTCTCATCAAAGTCGTCCGCCATGTCGGGGAGATGCACAGGGCCAGACACGAGCTCGCTGAGCTTGACCAGGATCTGGCGCTCGTTGACCTTTGTGATCCGTCCAGGGAGAATCATGTTCTGCTTCAGAACACTCCAGGTGACAGCCTCGGACGAGCTGGACGAGCGAGCTGAGAGGTCCAGGTGGTTGTTGCGAGCGTCGACAGCCGTCACCCTCACCTTCAGGGCAGAGCCAACGGGGAAGTTGGCCTCGAGGTCGTTGAGCTGGGACAAGTCGTCCGATGCCTCCATCGCAGAGATCCGTCCGCGGACCGAAGGTGAGAGGTTGACCCAGAGGCGTTGGGCGCTAGCATTGTTGACAAAGGCAACATGGGTATCGCCAACCTTGATGCTTTCGAGAGAGAGGGTCTCGAGGGTCTCGGCCTCGATGTCCCTCGGCTTGGCCGTTAGCTCAAGCACCGAGTGCAACGATCGGTGGGAGAAAGGTAGGAATCGATGATCCTTAGCGCTGTGCACTCCCATCACTCGCACAGGGAGGATCTGCTTCTTGTGGAATTTGTCAAGGGGGTCCTTGGGGTCTGTGATGTCCTCCCAGGAGTCAAAGACTTGCGAAACATCGACCCGACCCTGAACATTGGAGCCGACCAGTTGGACGTTCAGCTGCGTATCCTTGACTGAAGTAACCCTGGCCTTGGCGAGGCTGCCGAAGTCGAGGTTGTCCGAAGGTGCAGCCTTGTTGGGACCCTTGTTATCCGATTTGGCATCGTCATCAGAGTGGGCTGGGGCGACGACAATTCGGCCATGGTCGGGGATGACGGACACCACCTTGACTTCGATGGACTGGTACTTGTGCATGCCAAAGTCGGGCTGATCCTGCACTTCACTGCGGAGTCGGGACTTGGGGAGCAGGGCATTGAGGTTTCCGGCGAATTGTACAAAGACAGCAGTGAGGGTGATGTTTCGCACAAAACCTGCGACAATCTTGCCTTCCTTGGCATCCTCGAAACTTGTGAGGAGGGTCTTGCTCTTTGACGCGCTGATGAGGCTTGGTTTTTGGGTGAGGATGACGGCGCGTCGGTTTTCGTTCTTCTCGATGACAACCAGGTCGGAAAGAGTCTGGCCGACCGAAATTCGCTTCAAGGCATACTGGTTCTTCGAGGTAGACTTGTCGGTGAGATGTCCCACGGGGAGGATGGCCTTCAGCTGCGAGTCAGCCAGTTCCACGAAGACCTGGTCCTCTGTCTTCTGCGTAACCTTGGCGGCCACGAGATCACCCAGCTGTAGCTTCTTCAGGGCGTTTTGCTTGTCTAGTCCAAACGCCGAGGGATCCTTGCACGAGACAATCAGTCTCCTCGCCTCGGGCTCGACGTCGAGCACGTGAACGCTGACAACCTGGCCAACGCGGAAGTGCTCATGGGGATCCTTGATATATGCTTCGCTCATCTCCGAGATGGGCAGGAATCCCCTGACGGTGCCGAAGAACTGAGTATAAGCGCCGGAAGACTGAATCTTGACGATAGTGCCGGGGACCTGCATGCCGACAGCGACCTCCTCGTATGACTTGATAACGGGTGCTTCCGAGTTGACAATGGTCTTCTTCAGGGTGAGGCGCATCTGCTTCTTGGACAAGTTGGTCGAGAGAACTCGAGCCTTGACCTTCATACCCTGACGGAACTTCTTCTCCGGGTGCTGTAGGCGAACATCGGAGAGGTGCTGTTCGGGGACAAGACCTGTAATCCCCTCGGCGACCTTCAAGATTAGCCCACTAACTCCCTTCTCGTTGATGACAACCTTTTCGATTTCGCAAGTGACGACCGCGCCGATTGGAACATCCTCGAGCCTCAGGTACTGCTGCTCAAGGACGGACTTCTCGAGCGACAATTGGAAGATACCGTCGATTTGGTTGTATCCGACAACTCGACCCTTGTGTTCCGAGCCAACCTTGTAAGGGCCACTCGACTCGTACAGTGCATCGACCTTGCCGTCCTTTACTCGGGAGATGTGCACAAATCCGCTCAGGCCGGGAATGCCAATGTCAACGAACAGGCCGATCTCAGCTTCAACGTGGCGGACTGTGCACTTCTCGACTAGAGAGGAGATGGGGAGGACGTCGGTGGGGACTTTCTTGGCATCGTTCGTCTTGGATGGTCGCTTCTTCTCGAGAGAGGTGATATGAGGGAGCAGAGAGATGCCGAGCTTGGGATCGTTGGAAGTCGGGAAGTTGCAGATGACTCTCGCCTTGACTCTGGAGCCGATCTTGTACGCTGAGTCCAGGCTCACGCCAGCAGGGCCAACACCGGAGTGAACCAGATCCGCAGTGACATCGAGATGGCCCATGACCTTGCCGGCAAAGCCTCGTCGGTCGGTGTTCGAAACCAGGACGTCGGCGATGGTGCCGGGGAGGAACGTGTTGATAGTGGTTGCGTCGACCGGGACGCTCTTGGGGTTTCCGAGCTTCTTCTGCAGCAGGGAAAGCTGTGCAATCTTGCCATTGGCACCCTTGCTGGTGACCTGGCACAAGAAGACGGCGCCTGGCTGGAGTCGCTGCTCGTCGAGGCTCGAGTCAACCTCGGTTCGGCTCAAGAATGCGCCCAGATTTGAAATGCCAGTGTCCATCACAAAGCCACGGTCCTCGACACTGACGATCGACGCCATGACGGTGCTGTTGACGACAACATCTTCCTTCTCCAGTCCTGTGTTGGCGTCGCTTGGCCGGAGCGACAGTTCGATGCGTCGCTTGCCTTTTCCGGTGGCAGACTCATCCATGGTGGAAACCACATAGACTCGTAGGTATTGTCCAATGGCGAAAATGGACTTGAGATCAATACCATCCTCATCGGCGGACTCGTCCTCGTCCTCCTCATCCTTCTCGGCGGCATCCTTCTCCAAACGTTCGGTAAGTTGCTCGGAGATGGCGACAATCGAGACATGACCGGTCAAGTTGTTCGGGAGTGCGACTTCGATATCGAGGTTGTTGATGCGCGTGATATGACCAAGCACGAGAGAGCCCTTGACCAATTTCTGCGACAGGGTCAGTTTGTGGTGCGGGCATTGAACTTGATCCCGCGGCTTACCTTGAAGCTCAGACTCTCGACCTTGATAGTCTCCTCTTCCTCCCTAGTCTTCTTCTCGGGCTTCTTGCCGTTCTTCAGCGCCGCCTTGCGCTTCTTCTTCGTGAGCGCCTTGCCGCTGGTGTTAAACTCTTCATCTCGCAATGCGTCGGCCTTGGCTTCGAGCTGAATTTGCTTCTGCTCTAGGGGTGTGAGGACACTTCCGCCTCCTCGAGGGAACATTGCCTCCTCATCCTTCAAGAGCGACACAATAGGCCCCTTCTCAGGCACCTCGGCGGTATTCTTGGGCTTCGGGGCCGCTTTTCCACCAGACTTCGCATCCTTGCTGGATGATTCCTTCTTTGACGGTCTCGCTTCCTTTGTGTTCTTTGCTGATTTCGGAGGAGGATTGCCTCCGGGGGCATCCTTTCGTTTGAGGGTGCTCATTGTGAAAAAGGTGCTGGCGCAACACCGACTACTCTCTCACTGTCGCAGCGGGTTCGTACCTCAGAAATTCATGGCCTCGATTTTTTTTTCCTTGGGCGGGACGTTCGATAAGCTGATAACGATAAGGCGATAGCCAAATGCTTTCATGTTTTCCCGGCTCCGGGGAACGGCTGGTAGACGCCCGTCCACGTGCAAAAAAACCGGGCTGTTAGTGAATGTACCGTCGGTTCTAAACCGCTTCTGACCTGTGGCGGGGCTGCTGATAAGGTACCATGCTACCTAAACTCTAGGCACGTCGATTAACACATGAACCTCTGACCATCGACCACATCAAAGACATGAGGCCACGTCTTGATTATCCTTCAAGTTGATGGGATTTCAGGCGACATTGCTCCCCGATATGCTTCCCCGAAAGAGGGCCCGTCCAAATCCGGCGGAAGCAGCTAAGAAATCCAGCTCCCGGACCCCGGCCAGCGCTCCGATAGAGACCACTACGTCACAATCACAGGGCTCAGAGGCGTCATCGGCATTGGAAGCAAAACAAAATAACACGCAAGAGCCGCCGACACGACAGAGTACTATGAATGAGCCCGACGTTCTAGGAAGAACCAAGAGTCAAGAGGTAAAGCTCTTGCCTCGTGTCTTTATTCGATGCCTTTTTGTCTTGACTAACTCGAGAGATCCAGGTCCGCAAAACAAAGAGTTGGTACGGATCCTGGCCCCGAGCTCCCAAGGCCTCGGCATCTACCTCCGTGGCCAAGGAGAATATCTTTGGGGGAACCGTAAAGTCCAGCAAGACGCCCGATCTAAGTCGGTTCGAGCTCAGAAAGAACGACGATAGTGCAAGCATTCGAAGTACAGCCGGCACCATCGACACCATGCCCAAGATTGCCGAGAACAAGTCAGACGTGACGATCGCGGAGGACAACCAGAATGAGAACCAAGCACAGAAGCCAGACGTCGACGATCCCCCCCCAGATCCTCCAAAAACCGCGGAGAGGCCTGAGACACCCAAGGCAGCCGAGCCTACCACCGAAGCTGGTCAAACCCAGCCCACTTCTTTGCCTCAGGCCGAACCAGGGGCACCTCTGCCAGATACATCTCTCCAACGACCAACGACCTCGTCAGGCTGGCTTGGATGGTGGTCCAGAGCGCCAGCTACAGGGACCCAGGCTGCTTCAGCTCCCGATGCACCAACAGCACCTCCGGCTGACGACGAGATTACAAAAGAGGCCGAAGAGGTCGAGCCTGATGGCCCCCCGGCCGAACCGACAACGCTCGGGGTTTCCTCACCACAGACTGCCAATAATGTGCAGCCTGCATCATGGTTCGGATTCTGGTATCCAACTGCCGAGCCCCCCAAAGTCTCGGACGATAAGCCTGACGCTCAGACGCAGCCAGGGCCCGAGAACCCTGCTGAAGATGTCAACATGACGGACGCGCCGTCTCCTCCCCCGTATCAACATGGGCCGCCCCCAAAGGCAGGCTCTACCTGGGCATTCTGGTCCAAGGAGTCGCCAAAGTTAGAAGACAAGGCTCCTTTGCCGGAGTCGGGGGAGATTGCGGTGATGGGTGAAGGGTCCGAAGCTCATCCCAACAGTATGATGGAATGCGATATCTCGCCATCCAAGGAACCTACCAAGAACGACTCCAAGACCCAGCTGGTTGTCAAGTCGGGATGGCGCAAGAACAAGCGGGTGCGGCCACAGTCGATAGAAATTGACCCTCCGTCGCCCTCCCCGTCTGGTGTTTCGACTCCCCAGCAGCAAGATGTAGACAAGACGGCAGTGACCACTGCAAAGGTCGCTTCTTCAAGCCAGTCAATCACCGAGTCGGAAAGAGGAGTCAAGCTCTCGAGCAACCTCTTGCTGCCGTCCTTCTCAAGCACATACCACATGAAAGAGAACCCTTCCATCCTGAAGCAGATTACCCAGTTCCTCCTCCGCACCCAGCAGGCTCCCGCGAACCATGTCTTTCGCGTTCAAGATCCCCCCAAGATCCGCAAGGCCATCGCAATCGGCGTCCACGGCCTCTTCCCCGCCACGTACCTCCGCCCGATGATCGGCCAGCCCACCGGGACGTCCCTGCGCTTTGCGGGTCTCGGCGCCGAGGCGATCCGGCGATGGGCCGAAGCCCACGGCTGCAGTGATTGCGAGATCGAAAAGGTCGCGCTCGAGGGCGAAGGCAAGATCAGGGATCGCGTAGACAACCTGTGGAAGCTGATGCTTAACTGGATCGACCACATCCGCAGCGCTGATCTTGTCTTGATCGCGTGCCACTCTCAGGGAGTCCCAGTCAGCATCATGCTGCTCGAGAAGCTCATCAATCTCGGCATCATCACCAACGCCAAGGTCGGCGTGTGCGCCATGGCCGGCGTCGCCCTCGGCCCCTTCCCAGATTATAAATCCGGCCTCCTCATGGGCTCTGCCGCTGAGCTCTGGGAGTTTGGCAATCCCGAGAGCGACAACTCGAAGCGCTTCGAGGCTGCGCTCAAGCACGTTGTCGACTACGGCGCCCGTATCACTTTCATCGGCAGCATCGACGACCAGCTGGTCCCGATGGAGGTAAGTTGCTGGGTTCCCCGTTCACCATCGTGACCCGTCACGGAACAAGTTCTAACATGGAAGTAGTCGGCCGTTTTCTCCCCTGCAAACCATCCCTACATCTACCGCGCGGTCTTCATCGACCGGCGAGTACACGCCCCCGATTTCATCGCCCACCTCGTCGGCTTTGCCCTCAAGCTCCGCAACCTCGGTGTCTCGGACCACGGCCTCGTCCGCGAGCTCTCCATCCCCCTGGCCGGTTCCCTCTACTCGGGCGCCGGCCACTCCCGCCTCTACTACGACGACGCCGTCTACGATCTCGCCGTCTCGCACGCACTCGAGATAGCACCTGCCGGCCCATCGTCGCCGCCGCCTTGCACGATCGCATCGCGGAAGGGGCCACTGACCTCTCCAAACCCCTATGTCTTGCCGTGGATCATGCGCGGCCTGCTGGAGGAGGATTTTGTGCGTACAGAGCTGAGCAACGAGGCGGATGAGTTGCTGAGACAGTTTGACGATTGGAAACCCACCAACAAGGCTCTCAAGGACGTCAAGTATCGTCTCGAAGCTGTTCGATCCAAACTATGACCATTGGCATTAAAAAAAGAGAAAGAATTCAACAACATCGCTTGACAGATCAACTGATACGTCGTAAAGAATTACATGAGAATAAGGAATCACAGAACACGAAGAAACCCTGGCACAAAGACAGGAAGGACAGGCAGGCGCAAAGTATATTTTAGAGATTTGGGAAAGATTTCTTGCTCGGTATCACGGGGGAGTTTTTAGGCGATGACGATATCAATTCATACAATTATAGCGTAATATATTTTATCATGATTTCGTCTTCAACCAACTCTCGCTCTTCAAACTCGGCTCGTTATTTGGTATCCATTGATTTTTTCTTTCTTTTGGATCTAGTAGAGAAATTCATTGCTGATCGGCTCAGCTTTGTACATATATATGGTGGTACATTGTTCTTCTGACCAGCTAGGTAGGTAGCTTTTCTTTGTGCTTCCGCCTCCCTGAGATGATGCAGCCGCGCCCTATGCTCGATCCAACACCACAACACCCCGGTATATGCTGTATACAAAGAACCTTTTTTATTAATACACCCCCTTCCATCGTTGACAAAGGCCGTGTGGGTTTTTCATGGACAGGTCGAGTTTCTTCCTTTTTTTCGTCAAGAGCCCGGCATCTAGTTGACGTCGGAACTGCCCAGCTTCCAGCTATCGATCCGGTCCTGGATCTGGTCCCAGGTCATGGTATGGCTGCTCACGCCGTACGCTTGCGCCTCCTGCAGGACCACCGTCGGCGCACCGCTTCCGGCGCCGACGTTCTTGACCTTGCCCCCGAAGACCGTGGCCGCCACGCGGCGCAGGTCATCCACCGTCAGCTCCTCGATGCGGCGGCACATGTCCCGCACGGGGATCTTGCGGCCGTGGACCTGGATCGAGCGGCCGAGGTCCTCGAGCTCGACCATGCGGCTCTCGAGGTTCATGAGCAGGCTGGAGCGCAGCTGGTTCTTGGCGCGGGCGACCTCGCCCTCCTGCAGGCGCGAGAAGCCCGTCGTGAGTGTCAGGGCGCGAAGCTCCTGGCACATGACGTCGAGCATGGAGGCGGTGCGGCCCGGCATGCAGCTGGCCGAGATGCCGAAGAGGCCAGAGTCCACGTACGAGTGGTTGAAGGCGATGCAGGACTCAACCCAGCCGTGCTGGTTGAGGACGTTGGTGTAGAGCCGCGAGTACATGCCCTTGCCGGGACCGCCGGCGGAGAAGGACCCGCCGCCGCCGAGGAGGGTCTGGAGCGTGGCGAGGGCGTAGATGTCGTCCGAGCCGACGGGGAGACCCTCAAAGGCGAGATGGATGTGTGTGAAGGTAGGTTGGCCGCCGAGGGACGGGGGCTGAGG
>JABFEP010000656.1:0-22341 GCA_013618265.1 Fusarium albidum
GGCGGAGAATCACCCATGATCGACTGGCATCACAGCACAACCTCGCACGAGCATACCAAGCCAACGGTCAGATCGATAAGGCAGGGGAACTGCTCGAGTATGTGGTGGCGATGAAGAAGGAAACGATGGCAGAAACGCATCCCAGTCGGCTGGTCTCAGAGGAACTACTGCAGTACTTACGAAACTATAGATAGCTCAACTAACTCGAGGGATTGATTGCGCAACGAGGGCTAATAATTCTTGTCACCCATTCGGCATTCGTCCCGTGAAGGTAGTATACGGTATGTGGTACGCATCTTAACGTGTAGGTCGGTAACTTTATGCTGCTTAATCTAGCATCGATTTAGAAGGTTGTAAGCACCAGAACAGGTCCCCCGCCAAATAAAATGCGGCAGATTATGGCCTCGCCTTTATGGGTGCGAGTTACCGATTAGGGCTTTGTCAGCCAGATACACTGAACACAGTGTTGCCAGAGAGTCGGGGAGCCATATTGAATTAGGAGGTCAGGGCTTATTCTGGGCGTGTTATGGGGGATGAAGATGACAGATGTTTGTGTTTTGCCCTGGAACATCCGTCAGGCACCACTACCAAACTCGGCATTCTCGAACTCTTCCTCGAACTGTCGGGTACCGAAATACCTCTATAGGTATCTCTCTCAGACTGCCTGAAAGGTGAGCTGAACTTTACAGCTGGTTACATGTTACTATCTAACAGGCGAGTCCAGCTTTTGCCATGGCCCCTGGCCGCGAAGAAAAGGAGGATAGCCTCGAGCGAGAGCTCGCATACGAAGACGCTACGGTCGCGGCCGGGAAACCCAGCAAGGAGAAGCGTGATGAGGCGAAAGCAGAGAAAGAAAAGAAGGCGGAAGAGGAAAGACAAGCTTAGATGAAGGAGGCCATGTTTGCAGCTGGGAAACGAAGCCGGGAGAAGCGTAACAAGTCTTGAGCATGGGGCCCTGGTTGTCGGATGAGATCAAGGGAGTTTTCTGTGTATGCTAGTTGTCTGCCGAACTCAATCGTAGTATACGCAAAAATGCTGGATCACTTGTCCTTCAGGCTTCCATAGATAGTCGTCCAGGATGCTTCGGCTAGCAGCCAACCTCAGGGTACGACGAGAGGGTTTATTCCAAGAATATTGGGGGCCAGGAGGTGACGAATGGCTGTCGGCGCTCTGGTCTCTCAACTATATTCATGATCTAGCAGGGTTGAATAGTAGGCTGCAGTAACCTGTAAACGGTGGCTTTTAGACTCGATCCAACATCCATGGATCATGGTGTTGGGGAGACGTGGGGGATCAGCCCGGGATCACATTCGCAGATCTCCATGTCGTTCTGTGAGTGGTGATGCCGCCATCCCAGCAATGATGGTGTCATCACATCACTGGCCAAACGGTCTACCTACCATTGGGTGTAATCCACGGATTGTACTACGTACGTGAGGGGTCAAGATTATCGCTTGACTCACATCGAGGCTTTAAATGCGGATGCCGCAACTTAAGACTGCGGCAAGCAATCCACCATTCTCAACATGTCCTCCTCTACCCTGTCTGGAACGGCACCGCTGCCTACCTGGAAACGTCCCGCAAAGACAGAATATGATCTACCCTGGGCTGACATCAAGGTCATCGACTTGAGTAGATTTAACCAGCCCGGTGGGAAGCAGGAGCTGGCCGAGGAACTACGCGACGCTGTAAGTTGCCGACTCTTCAAGAGACATGATTCTGACTTCTGACTCTTGTAAATCATCAGGTCCACAACACAGGCTTCTTCAGTCTCATCAACACTGGCTTCACCGCAGACGAGATTCAACGCCAGTACGACATCGGCCAGGGATACTTCCATCTTTCTCCCGAGGACAAAGGAGACCTAAAGTACCGCGTCGACTTTGCTCAGGGGAATTACTTTGGCTACAAGGCTGTAAGTTGCTGAATTTCAGAATACGAAATAGTCAAGTGCGGCTTGTCGAATACTGACCTCGTCAGCCACATGAGAAGAGCCTCCAGGGCACAAACGTGCTGCACAATGTCGAATCTGTCAACATCCCCAAGTTTATCCCCGAGAACGCGAATGAGCCATTCCATCCCTTCTTCTATCCCTACAAGGCAGAGATCGAGGTATTTTCCAGAGTACGTCAAGCCAGGACTCTGTTTGTACTCCTACTGACCACTCCTAGAAAGCCCTCGACGTCGCGAGCAAAGTATTCGTCCTCTTCTCCATCATCCTTGAACTCCCAGAGGACTACTTCCCCTCCCGCCACGCCTACTCGTCCCCGAGCGAAGACCACCTCCGCTACCTGACCTACCATCCCCGCACCGCGGAGCAAGACGCCTCGTCCAAAACACCTGGTCCCGCGCCCACACCGACTTTGGATCCCTGACCCTCCTCTGGAGCCAGGAAGTCGCAGGCCTTCAGATCAAGCTATCGTCTGGCGAGTGGCGGTACGTGCCTCCCGTCGACGGCGCCATCGTCTGCAACGTTGGTGACACGCTGGACTTTTGGTCAGCGGGGTATCTCAAGTCAACTACTCACAGGGTAGTTCGGCCTCCAGAGGACCAGGCACATTTGTTCAGGCAGGGCCTGTTTTACTTTGTGAGGCCGGGGGATGATGTTGATATCAAGCCAGCGCGGTCTCCGCTGTTGAAGAGACTGGGTCTGGTCAGGGAGAATTTGGAGGGAAAGCCCGTCAAGGGGAGGACGTTCAAGGTGGGCGACCTGGAGATTGAGGATGAGGCTGTTTGAGCAGGTTCTACTAGGTATAAAGTATTATATTTATTAATTCGATTGACTCTTCCCGAGAGTCCATTATTATAAATACATCAACCTAATAGTTTCATCTCCCAGGCTTGCCTACTGCTGAAGCGTTCTGACGTAGGCAACCGGACCTTCATAACGGTGAGTTCCACGGAAGACGTAGTATGCCAAGGAGAACAGCGCAACGGCGCCGTAGATCAGAATATTCCAGTTCATCTCCTCCGGCGTCGGGTTGGGGTTGCCGGGCATGAATGCGAGGACGAAGATGACGACGAGGAAGGCCTCGGAGGCGATGTTGATGGGGAGACCCCATTGGCCGAGGCTGAACTTTGAGGGCAGAAGAGGGCTGTTGGTCCATCGTCGCCAGATCATGCAGCCGATGGAGACGATGTAGCTGGAGAGAAGAGACGTAGTCGCCAGGGAAGTGATCGAGTTGAGTGCGACAGCCGAACCGATGTTGATGAGGGACAGGAGACTCGAGATGAGGAACGTAGTCAGGATGGCATTGATAGGCACATCCCAACCGGCCGGGACCTTGGAGAACCACGGGCTGAAGGGAACAGCATGGTCTCGAGCGAATGCAAACAGCTGGCGAGAAGAGGTAGCCACCATGGTCAGGTTAGAAAAGACCGTCATGGCGACGATGAAGGACGCCATGGCGGTGGCACTGGCAGCCGACTCGGTCGAGTTGTAAAAGACCTGCATGAAGGGATACCCCGTAGGCGACTCGATGACCTCTCCGAGATCGCCAATGCAGAAGCAATAAGTGATGACCATGATCCATCCGAACGCGCCGTTGAAGACCGTCGTCATGATCATGGACCGCGGCAGAGTACGGCTCGCATCCCGCAGCTCCTCAGACATGTGCACAGCAGCATCAGCGCCCAGCAGCGGCAACACACCCGCCAGGATACCCACGAGGGAAGATCCCCCGAGGCTGCCCCAGCCTCCGCCATCGCTGAACTGCGTAAACACAGATGATGCGTCGGCCCTCGGCGAGAGAACCCAGAGGGTGACGAGGATGCCGAAGAAGGCAAAGATGTGGATGATCAGCACGATGGCTTCGATCAGCGGCAACTTTCTAGCCAGCACGGTGTTGAAGAGCACAGAGAAGGCGGCCACGGCAATCGCCAGCAATGTGCCGTGCCAGGCCTCGGGTGCGTAGTCGGGGTAGTTTAGAACCACGAGACCTTGGATCTGGGTGCCGGCGATGAAGGCGGACGAGGCGCACGACGTCTGCCAGCCGAGGACGCACATCCATCCCATGAGGTAGCTGATGAACTTTTGGTGCTGCGGAGGCGCGAATTCCGATACCCAGTGATATTGTCCGCCGGTCGTGGGGGCCCTAGTCAGTTAGCATTTGTAGAGATCAGGGTGGTGATGGACTCACATTGAAGCCATCTCGGCCATGGACGTGTTGACCATCAGGAAGCCCATCCAGCAGATGAAGAACATCCAGATCAGACCAGCCGTGCCGCCATTGACGAGTCCAATGGTGGAGACACTAAACAGTCAGTTTACTTCACCAGTTTAATTGTCTGGAATTCACCTTAGAGAAAACTCCCACGACGCCATGAGAATCATGGAAAAGCCAAAGATGGACAGGAACCGAAAGTTTCTCTGCGATGCGTCAACAACGATCAACCATCACCAAGTCTGGTACGCACCCTCATCTCCTGCACCTTGCCCATCCGGTACATGTCGGCGCGGTCGTCGGCGTTTCCTCTCTTGTCGTCGCCATTGCCGTGCACCTCGGCGGATTCCTTGTCGTCGATTGACATGTTGGCGGTTCGATGGCGATCGATATGACAGCAAGATTCAAAGAGAGACACACAGAAAGAAAGAAGATGGAGGAGAAAAAGAGTTGGATTTTTGAAGCTGCAGGTGGTTATGCATGTGGAAATGCAGCAGCAGTTACAAATCATCAGGGATGCACTCACATTCCGACCTATCACCTCGACTGCCCCAGCACACCTGTGCTGTGCCGCAGGCTGCAGGGGGCCCAAGACGTCTAGTATCATGCAGATAGTAATTGTCGCATGGTCAAAAGCAAAGGGGGACTCAGGCCGTCGGGTCGCTCCAGGTGCCGAACCCCCGGGAGAGGCCGTTGGCGTGCAAACCGCGTGATGCGCTCGCTTTCTGCCGGATCAGCCTGGGGTCGCGGGAGATGCACGGATTCCCCTGGGGCCGGAGCTGTGGCCAGATTGGGCAACGTCGTCTGGGCACTCGATGATGATTAGCACGGTTAGGGCCAGGGACAGAAGGGTTCCCGGGAATTCATAGGCCCCGGTGCTCAAAGGATTCGGAACAGAGGAATGCATGCAGGAGGAACCCTTCTCTTGGAGTTTCAGTCAGGTGGTTGGTGCAAATACCATGGTGACGAGGTAAACGAAGTGAACCCTGCACCTCGTTCAGGTACCTTAACAAAGGGAACGCCCTCGAACCGAACGAGTCGAGAGGCAAACTAACTCTGTTTTCTCTAGCACAAGAGTCAGACTGGCCTGAAGCCAAGAGCATGACGCGATCCTGCCGTACAACCTGCAACACTGCTGTCAACCCCAAGTGCATGTGCCGTAGAACAGAGCCTTAATATTAGTCATTCTTTCTCTTTAGAACGTCTGCTCTCCTGTTTCTTTTCCCCTTCTGCCAACTCAACTGCACGTCTCCAGCCATGGCCCCGGAAACATCCAACGACGGTTCGTCTCGGTTCTCGGCTGTCGCGCTCGACGACCATGCGGGCCAGCTGTGGATCGTGACGATCCTGTCGCTCATCTACAGCACGCTTGTCGTGACGGCAAGGGCGTACATCAAGTACCAGATCTTTGGGTTCGACGACATGCTGCTCGCCGCAGCGGCGGTAAGGACGTCGATCTGCATTCGATATCAACACTGACTCTTCCAGGTCCTGCATCTAGCACAGTCGATCGCCGTCTTTGTCGGCTTAAACAATGGCCTCGCCAAGTTCAACTCGATTACACAGCCGGAACAATGGGCGACATCTTCAAGAGTGAGCCTCCAGTCTGTCGCTACCATCACCGGCTGACACTGCCAGTCCACTCTCGCGGCCGTCATCCTCAGCCTCTTGGCCCTGAGCCTCGCAAAGTGCTCCGTCCTCGCCCTCGTGCTGCGCATCATCGGCTCCAGGACCGGCAAGAGTAGAGCGTTCTGCATCGGACTCATGGTGCTCAGTGCGGCATGGGGCGTGGGCTCCTGCGTGGCATTCCTCGCCAACTGCCGCGCCGATACGCTATTGACGATCGATAACATGGACCAGTGTCCGAGCCAGGTATGAACGTGTTGCACTCTTGGGCTATCGTCTGACCTGTTGATTCTAGGATGCACGCTGGGCGGTGGTCACGGCGGTCGACATCGTCACCGAGGTACTCGCCTGGCTGCTCGTCGTGCGGCTGAGCTGGACCGTCAGCATGTCATTCACCCGCAAGTGCCAGGTCATCATGGCCTTTTCGTTCCGCCTGCCCCTGATCGCCCTCTCGGCCATGCACCTCGCATACTTTGACGGATACCCGGCCTCGGACGAGCCCCAGTTCGCCGTGACAAACAGCCTCCTCGTCCAGCAGGCCATGATCGTGTGGTCCGTCATCTCGGCCACCGTGCCGAACCTAAAGAACTTTTTAAAGTCCTTCTCCATAGGCATGGGCTTCCCTCTCGCGTACGACCTGAGCATGTACGGGTCGAGCAATGCCTACGCGCTGCAGTCCCTCGGGAACAGTCGCGCCAATGCCACCTCGTCTGCTGCGGCGGCCGCCGTCGCGTCCACTTCCCTCTCGGTGCATCATCACTCTGACAGCGAGCCCCGTGGCAGAGCGTCGCCGCACAACTGGAGGCCGGACCAGGTCTTTAGTCAGACCTCGACCACGACGCGTCACTACGGTGGCCACAGCCGGGGGAATATCTCGGATGATGGGGAGAGGTCTAGGTCTGGTAGTCAAGAGATGATCATCAATAAGGAGGTGGCGTGGAAGGTCACGTATGAAGGCCAAGGTGTTGATCGTTGAGAATGTGCGTCGGGATCACGGGTAGAGAAAAAGCATGGGTTGATAGATTTCCACTTTCACCAACAAGGGTTAATTCTTTCAAAAAAGTCTGAGCTGGGGTCCGTGACAGGTCTGATGTTGCAACCAACCTCGCTTCGGGCCGGGCAAGGGTCTCCTGCGCCGGGGTCGGAATCCAACAAGTTGACATGCAGCCTCCGGTCCAATCGGACTACAACACAAAGTGGGAGGATGCAATTTCATGACTGGCCAATTGGTCGAGTCCCCTGAAGCGTGCAGAAGACAAGTCTGGAGGATTCATCTCCAGCAGAACAAAGACCCTTCCCGCATCTTGCCACCATCACCATCACTTTACCCCTCGAAAAAAAAAATGTCTGAGATTGTACTCCGCGATGCGTACTACTCGGAACTCCCGGAGATTGCCCATGTAATGGCAAAGGCATTCTGGGAGGACAACCTCTTTGGCGACCTCATACACCCCCATCGCAACGAGCACCCTGACGACGTCGACTTGTACTGGCTGCGGAGGGCACGCGTCAACTTCTGGGACTACCGCTGGCGATGGCTCGTGGCCGTGGGAAAGGATGACACCGGTCGGGAGGTTGTTGCTGGAATTGCGCAGTGGGCGAGGTTGGGAGACGGGGGTAAGAAGCTGGAATGCTGGTCCCTGGATCCTCGTGAGTATTTTTCCCAGAGGCAACTCATCAAAGCTAAGCAACGATACAGGAAACCTGCTCAAGCCGATATCTTCTTTTGCCATGAAGATCCACGCTTGGGCCTGGCCGAGTCGTGCAACAGATCCCAAGGACGAGGACATCATTGAGAGGGCGTATCCTCACTTCGAGTCCATATGGAGCGGCAAGCGTGCCGAGTCGTGGTATCTCGAGGGACTGGCTGTACGCCCGGATTTCCAGGGGAAGAGTGTAGGCCGGAAGCTTGTGCAGTGGGGGCTTGACCGGGCTGAGGATGAGGGTGTCTGCGCGTCGGTGGTGAGCGCCTGGGGGAAAGATGAGTTCTACACCAAGTGCGGGTTTGACGAGCAGTTTGGCTGTGCTACGCAGGGCGAGGGGAATCCCTTGGCGGGTGTCGCGGGTGCTAATATGTTCTGGAGATGGCCCAAGGCGGCGAACTAGCTGTCCGAGCTAGTAGTGGATAGCAACTTAAAGGTGTCTGACCCTTAATAAACTGAATTAGAGGTCTTGGCTACGGAGACCTGAGTCTAGCAGGACGTGCAAGTTAGGATATGGATGTAATCAAGATGGAAAATGGTAAAAGGGGGAATTAGAGCCAAGATGAAATAGTTGCAAGCGCCTTGCTACTGTCATCCTCCCCTTCAGGGAGTCTATTTAGATGCACGATATCATGCCACGAGGATGTCTTTAGATGGCAGAAATTACGATCCCTTTCTTAGGTCATTGGTGTGTTGAAGAACGATTTTGGCAATCGCCATGATTCGGTTTCAGTCCAGGGTAGCTAAGGCGTCAACTGCCGGTCTCCTGTCAAGGCAATGACTAAAACAACAAGCCGAAAGGGTCAGATACCAGCCTCTGGTGTCGATGGAATTCTTCAACGTAGCCATAGAGAAGGCTCTGTACGAAAAAGGGCTACATATCTTCAGGATGCTTCTGCGAAAAGGGGTAATGAGGAGACTCATAGATTCGTCATTAAGCTCCCACTCTTGCAAGTGACCTACGCTATGGAACCTTGTGCGTAGTGATAAAAGGGATATATCGTCAGGACGGGGGAGGGCATGGCAGGTTCAATATCAACGGGCCATACCGAGAACTGCGCAGAACACGAGGTCCTAGCCCTGCATGTACAAATGCCTCCAACCTTGGCTCGGACGGCTTGGTCTCATCCCTAGGGATGACTCCTAAGGCGGGTCGGTATTCCCTGAGGATGAAGCGGGGACCGTCCATGGCCGGGTCGATCGGAAGTTGCGACCAGGACTGCCTGGCACTGGACATCACTTGCTGCCACACGGCCTGCAGTCACGAGGAATGGCATCTCTGGGGCCGGGCATGGCAAGGACCGAGCCCTACAAAACACGTGCAAAGAGAAGATTGCCCGTGGCAGGTATCATGAACATGGTAAAGTCCAACCTGGCCATGCTCTGCACTGCAACCATACAACTTGCACTGCCGGCAGGGGGTTCCATGTTGCTATAGCCTCATGAGATAGCGTCATGAATAAGTTATCTTCACTTGATCCGGAAGGCAGGCAACGAGGCATCTGACAACTAATGACATTCGGGCCGTTGGAAATTGAGGCCTTCTGCTCCACCATTGATCTCCTTGAACAGTCGGCAGTTATGAGTCAAACTTTGAATCCAGCTGTAAATGGTAGAAACGTTGATAGACAACCCCTGGATGCTCCATGATCTGATCCCTCACGATAACTAGGACCTGAGGGGTACGTTACATGTTGGCCCCTTGGCGGCCAATCAAGCATAAAGCCGCATGCTGCCGCCCCGAATCTGGCTCATGGACATGCCTCGAGCTGCAAATCTCTGCTTTGGTAAATAAGATCTAGTATAGGTGATTCCGAATTGGGCTTGCCAGACATGCATCTGGCTGCAAAGATCCATGCGTGGCGGGCAAATGCGACTTTGTTAGGCACGCGTCTGGCTGCAAACCTCCATTTTAGTCAACGAGACCCAATCAATGTCGTACGACTCGCGCTGCTGTCACTTGAGTCCGGTCTGAAAGTTGGCTTTTCTGATATACGCGACTTGGGCTCAGAGCCTCCCATATCGATATCACTTAGTATCCAGACGTTTGTGCCCGACTAGACTGCTATGTATAAGAATGAGCGGTCAATGTAGTCGGTAGAATGCCCAAGTCCAGTGTCTTGAATAACTCACTCGCCACCAAGATGAAGGAGAGAGTCCGAGTGAGCGAAAATATCCATTTCCCACGCCATTCCTACCGCGCTTCCCGTCGCATCAACGGCGTCGGCGGATATCACGACGCCCTGGGCCGAGCAGTGTTGATCTCCATCATCAACTACCTTGCCGACGTCGCCGACGCCGCCGAGGATCTGAAGCTGCCGACGCAGCCTGAGCACCGGGCAAGGCTGAGGATGGAAAGGAGAAGGATGTGCGACTCGGTAGTCAAGGGTGCGAATGACTTGACGGCCCTGTTCAACTCGGCCAAGGGGGAAAACAAGTATACTGATCTATGCCGTGCGTATCCTAGCCAAACTGGGACTTTAATACTGACCTCAACCTGAACATCAGCCAAGAACCTGCCAAGATTTCGCAACGATATTTGCGGCCAGTTATTAAATCCGCTACGAAAGGCGGATGCGACGAGAACACACTACGGGCGACCATTCTCGTTTATCCCCTATCGGGAAAAACTATCCGTCATCTTGGCCGGCATTGAGCATGAACTTCGTCGCTGGCTGCGAGTGCCCCGGGACGAGCGGGGATCGAAACATCACCGAGGTAGCCGACGTCGCCGAAGTCCATCACCGCTGCCCCTTGGGGGTCTATGTACCGTTATGTAAATTCATGGTATGATGGCGGGAATGAATGGACCCATCTCTATGGATGTACAGAGCCGGCTGATGAGATACGAATAGGAGGGAATTTGAGTTTATAGCATTAATTATAGTAATCATAACTTATTGGAACTCCCTATACAAGGCCTACAGACTGAGAAGGGGAAGCCGTGGTACTTACGTGGAAATAGCTGAGCTGCCCAGCTGGTCTCGATGGAGCGAGGAATATATTAGACACACAGGAGTTGCCTGTCCACCACACAGTTGGATTCTAGTTCAGCCGCGATAGACTAGGGGGCTGTTGGAAAGAGGTGTCCTCCACCAAGGCGGGAGTGGATACCAAGATGGCTGTATTGACTCCAGTATTGACTATAGCCCGATATTAACACCACTAGCTCAACCCAGTCGTGGTTCTACTCTCGGCTTCCTTGCCGAGTCTACACCAAACAGTATGTTCCACCTTGACTCGATGTATTGGACGTCGTCATCCCCCAGGCCTCGACCTCCCAGAGCCAGGCCCAGGAACAGCCTGCAGGTAGGTCATAGCGGTCTTGATTCTTTCCCCACCAGTATGCGAATATACTCTCTACCTCGGCTATCTCCTGCGTCAGGCCCCAGATGCAGCTTCCTGGCCAATTGGCCAAGGCCCATTTGCCCGAGTGCCGGTCCAAGCTCCCGCTGTCAAGGTATGAGGTTCAAAATGCAGGACATCTCTGGTCTAGTCTCTCCAAGTATACTAGCACGCCTTGATCCATTCCCAGAATGGAAAAGCCTTCGACTCCGACACACCTCGGACCCGCCGTGGTCCATCCTTCCAGTATCGTTCACGAGAGTGCAACCCTGGGCCTCGGTGTGCAAGTCGGTCCCTTCTGCCTCGTAGGACCCCTCGTTCAGATAGGAGACGGGACAAAGCTGGTCTCGCACGTCTCTATTCTTGGCCACTCAACTATCGGCCAACGCTGCACCATCTTCCCGCACGCAACGATAGGCGCTGCCGCGCAGGATATCCGCCATAAGAGCGGAGACCAAGGACGCGTCCTCATCGGGGACGACTGCATCGTTCGAGAAAACGTCAACATCCACAGGTCCACCCAAGGAAGACCGACAACAGTCGGAAACCGCGCATTCATCATGTCCGGAGTGCACGTGGCCCATGACGTCGTCCTGGAAGACGATGTGACGCTTGTCACGGGGGTGGGCCTGGCCGGACATGTAAGGGTGGGCAAGAGGGCCATCGTGGGAGGCATGTCGGCTATTGTGCAGTGGACGCAGATTGGAGAGCAGGCCTTTGTGGCTGCGGGCTCTGTTGTCGCCAGGGACGTCGTTCCCTTCTCGCTCGTCAAGGGTGACCGAGCGAGGACATTGGGCATCAATATAGTGGGCTTGAAGAGGATGGGCTGGGAGGACGCCAAGATCCGGAAGCTGATGGATGCACTGCCCATGGTCCTGGAGAAGGATGAAGCTGGGATTTCTGCGTTGCTGGAGGACGAGGCAGTCCGAGATCAAGTTCAGCGCATGGTCGACTTTTGCACCAACTCGGAGAGAGGTGCTTGCCAACCACCAGGTCTGCCGGGTATCGTTAGAGCGAACAAGCTGTAGGCCATGGATTCTGTAGTATGACGGGATGAGGGATAAGGGGTTCATTTGGTGTAGGAAACCACTCCCGGTGCCTCTGAGAATGTAGATGAAGCCCTGATGACCTCGACACGAACACGGCCGGGGAAGTTCAAGTGTTCCGCTGTTTGTTTGGGCCGCAAAGTCGCTCACCTCTACACCTATTCTACGCCATTTCTGTCTTTCGCTCCTCATCACCACTCTTGCGTTAGACAGAAACTTGGCAGAGGGGAGCTACGTGTATCTCATGGAAGACAAGGGGCGCCCACTCGGCCGGGATACCCTGAAAGAGACCCGTTCAAAAATGTCGGCGGCTGTAACTGAGAATATAGCTCAACGTTACGGATCCGGGTGTCTTTGGAACGAGTTTGGTGGTTTCCATGAATCCCGGAAAGCGTCCAGAGAACTATAATAGTTCCCAGTTGTCAAGAGGAAGCAGCAAGATGAAAGCCGTTGATCTCACTCACTTAAGGCCTGGAAAGCCCGCTCCAGGCTAACTCGGATTAAGCATATCTTCCCTGCATCTGCCTAACTGAATTGGCATCTCCCTCGTCAGTTATCAATTGATGGCTTGCTCCGTGGCCAATCACGTCTATCCCATGTCAACAGCTGAACCGTTATCACCACTTCCAGCGTTCTGGACGCTCCGTGGCGCTGTGAACAACCTATCAAAAACGCCGACGAGGTCTCAACCATTCAATAAATCTGCCAACTAGCCCATTCGGCCGTTCTAGATCAACATGCTTCAGCCGATATTAAACAGCGATCCCCCACAACTCCCTTTTTCAACCCTCATCCTTTTCTCCAGTCATGGCCGACGAAAGAACCTACACCACCATCCACGCCTCCCATGACGGACACCCCTCCTATGACATCGCCCCGTTGACCACCGTCTGGACTATCCCGGATGACTGTCCCTCGCCTATAGTGTTTCGAGGAGCGGACAACACGCTCGACGACTCGTGTTATCCGCCTGACTACGAGAACGTCTGGTACGATGGCGGTGCGTACTCGCCTGGTCTCTGCTTCAGGGGGTACACGTCTGGATGCGAACCGACGGACACATACTACGGCGGGCCCTTCAAGAATACTGAGACGGCCATCATGTGTGTGCCTAGGTATGTCCCTTTCCCTGGATATCCGAGTGAATGCTCATGTTGATGCAGTGGCTACTCCTGTTCTGAATTCCTCCTCCATGCTACATCCATGTCTGGCGGCAACACCATCTCCGTGCCCATGTTCCAGATCCGATGGGCCGAGACTGATCTCGATGCGCTGGAAACACATCCTCTGTCACCCGGGAATGACAGTCCAGCAACGGCAACGGCTTCAACTGTCACCATGACGGGTACTCGGGAGACCGCGACCGAGACGTCGTCTAGTTCTAGCTCCTCTGGTCTCCCTACAGGCGCAGTAGTCGGCGTCGCCATTGGATCCGCTGCCATCGTCGGTATCGTCGCGACAATAGCATTCTGCCTGTTTCGGAGACGGTCTAAGAAACAGGTGTCGGTCCCGGAGCAGCCTGCAGTTGGGATGCCAGAGCTCGCAGCACCAGTGCAGCCCATCTCTTTCGTCACGGAGCCAAAGCAGCAACCTCAGTTTGGTGTCAACGGTCAGGTAGAGCATGGTGTCTACGAGCTGGACCAGCGTGAAAAGAGTCCCCCCCCTCGGTATGGGCCGGACGGTTACGGTGGTGCTACCCCCTATTCACCAACGAACCATGTTGCTTACTCGCCAACAACCGAGGGCATGCCATCGGAATTGGCGCATGACGGTAGACTATCGGGGTATGGACCACCTGTTTGGCATGAAATGGGTGTGTATGAGCGACCAGTTGCAGAGATGGATGCACTGCCGGGCGGCTATCCCAGGAACGGGTAACAGGAACTCGAGATTACATACATGTAGCCTAAAGTAATAACGATGACAAGATCCAGCTCAACCCTTTAATACTGTATGTCGGGGTCATGCGTCAGGGTCTCTGCCGTCTACAGCAGCAAGAACACGCACATCCCAACCGACGTAGCAAGCATGCCAACTCCCCCACGAACAGCCGAGCTTCCACTCTCCCCATCCTTTGTCGCCGGCGCAGAATCAGAGCCAGAATCATCAGAGTCGTCAGAGCTAGACCCCTTCTTCTCCCCCATCTTCAACGCAGACGCATCCGCAATCAACAGGTTCGACACAGAAGACAAGGCACCCAGTGTATCCTCCATGGCGAACTCGCCATCATACTTGCCTTCCTCCTTGGAGGCAGCTTTCTCAAGAGCAGCGAGGATGGAGTCGGCGGTGAAGGGTGCGACCTGGCTTGTGACGGCGAGCCAGCGGAGGGAGAGGGCCTTGTAGGTCATGTAGTCGGGGGGACAGTCCTGACGGTCCTTTGGGCAGGTTGATTCGATAAAGATGCCGTCTTTTTTGAAGAAGCTGTCCAGGACAGGGTCCAGGAGCTTCTCGACGCGGGTCTTCCACGTAGATGAACCGTCGGTCTGAGTGCGTCAGCAGCAAAATACAGAACATCATCTGGTTGAACTCACATAGTTGTACATGAATGCAGCACCCATGGTCAAGCCAGCCGGTCCAGCGGATGGACCCCAGGTGGTGAGTTCCGTGCAGTTCCCTTCAATGGAAGCCCCCCCGCTGACCTGCCACGTCTTGTGGTCGATGAACCCGGTGTCGTACATCCACTCCCACGCCTTGTCGGCGTATTCAGCATATGTCTCGTTGCCTGTAAACCTGGCAAGACGTGCGGCGAGGGCGTGGAAGAAGATGCTCGAGGTGGCTGGTTCACGTTAGCTGTCAGCATCAGGCTCAGGCCAGAACACCTACAAGACTTGAAGTTGTATCCAGCGTTGGTCATGGGAATCTGCCATCGGAGACCACCGTTGCAGGTATCCTCCTCCTCCTCTTCCATATCCCACCGTTCAGCCTGTTCGTCAAACACAGCAACCGCCAGATCAACCCACTCCGGGTCACCGTCCGGTGTGTCTGGAAACCCATACTCGGCTGCCGTCAACGCGCCCATGGCCCAGACAGCCTGATCGTCGTTTGCAATCTCATTAGTAGCATTCGCGGGCATAAAGTCGCCGTCCTTCCCGGTCTGATGCAGGACGCCCTGCGCCACGATGTCGTTGTAGGTCTCATCGCCCGTGAGATGCCAGTAGTCGATGTAAGTGCTCATAAAGGCCCCCGACTGCCACCAGTAGTACCCGTCGCTCGAGCCGTTGCTCATCCCGGGGAGGAGTCCGGGGGTCTGGCCGGTTGCGTTGCCGTCGTAGAACCGGATGAGCTGCGCGGCGAGGGCCTTGGACGTCTTGAGGATGTCGTCGCTGGTGTCGAGGTCTAGCGAGTGGACTGGCAGCGAGTGTGCCATTACCAGGAGCAGGCCTGCTGCCTTGTGGGCTTGGATTCCGACCATGGTTGAGTAAACGAGTGTTGAAGTGATAGATGTGGTGATGAACGAGACGGATCCACGACGATCGTGAACTTATCTAGGAGAGATTGTTCTAGCGCCCAAGTTCTGGAGAAGGGCGCAGCCGGTTAAGCGAGATGGGGCAATCCTTCGACCTTCGGCGACTTCCGTTCTCGTCCAGCCAAGCTTCCTTCCGCGTCCGGGGCCTTCCCATTGGATGCGCCTTCGTATTCACGCGTCTAATTTCCAACGGTTGGCAGAATGCAGACCTTTTCAGGTTGTCCAAGACTTTCGCATAGCCTCGCTTTGGCCACTTTGAATGACACGAGCATGATATAACCCGGGACGAAACAACTGGACACGAAGCTGGGCTTGCATCACGGCTCTATTCTATTGGCGGTTATACGGGCGTAGTCGTGGCATGACGTTGACTTGATCAGCTATTAACTTGGACATTGACACTTCAGAATTTGGCTGTAGTTGACGCGTGCTGTCTTTGAAAATGCAAGGGCCTTGATGGCAATATCAAGGATCTTCGGTCTTGATCACATAGCAGTCCAAGAGCCACGACTGCCAAAGTAAACTCATGTATTTTTACTGTTGCCCATCTCTCAAGGGGGAGAAACCGCTCCGAAAATACTCAGTGAGTTGAACACGGCCAGGGAATTCCTCGCACCTTAATGCCGCCTAAGAAATTATAGGAGTCGGGACTCGGGATAGAAAGCTTACAGCGAGCTGCCGAGCGCCCTAAACAGGTAACAGGGGCATATATGCTCGGCGTCGCCAGGCTGTCTTGCGAGCAAATAAGTATCAGCGTTGAAGTTTTATCGCACCACCTTACAATATACGCCAACACGACAGTCGGAAGTATGATAGAACACCAGTCATCTTTTTGACATGCGTTATTTCGACTTGATCAATACATGGACATCTGATCGGCGTTGATCTTTTATGGAGCAAGTACCGAGGCAGTGGTAAGCCCTAGGTATCGGACTCGCAGATCGCTTCCCAGTTCCTTGACAACTGTGACAGGGCTGGAAAAAGATGGTATGCCATGAGATAGCAGGGTTGCTGCTTGCTAACGGGCTCAGTCAGACAGAAACAGGGCGCTTCAATGCAAGCGCATCCCGCATGCAAGGATCTCGCAAGCTCACATGTTCCGGACCAACGAGACGGGTATGCTCAGCGAGCTGCCTAATATATAGGCAAGCCACCGGCTGTTGACTATTGACGTGGATGACAGCGTCATCTTTCCAGTGAGCGCCAACCTGTGACGATGGCGCATCTGCAACTTCTTCTGCTGGCCCTTTGGGCTGGACAGTGCCTGTGCTTTGGCAGTCATGCGTTCCAACTGGTCTCCAAGACGGCCTTCGAGGAAAGGATGACCGATGCTGCGTTTGTAGACCTGGCCGACAACTCGCTTGTCAACCCGTCGTCAATCGTCAATCTCGGGCTCGGAGAGCTGGTCGAGCGGCAATCGTCTCGTTCGGGAGAAGGTGGGTTTCTCGACGCCAGCTTCTGACCACTGACACCAAATCCTTCAGACGTCTGCCCTAACGGCCGTTGCTGTTACACCGGCGGCAACAGCGCCCCCGGCTGCCCAGGGTCTACAGAGCCATGCGGCTCGCCACGCTGCTTCCCGGAAACGTTTTACTGCTGCGGTTCCCCGGGACGAGCATGTCGGGATGCCGAGACCAGAACCTTGCGGGCGACGACCGTGACCGTGACGAGAGATATGGAAGGCTTCTCGTGCAGCGACATGTCAGTCACCAACGATGCGTCTCTTGAGTCTTGTATGCCGCATTTCATACCAGCTGAGCCGGCCCCCATGACTGGCTCCCGCGACGGGCCAGAAGACCCAGAGGAAACACAGGATCCAGAGCAGCAGCAGTGACGACGATAGTTCAGGGGACAGTGGCGACGACAGCAGTAGAGACGGCAGTGACAGCAGTCTCCTCGGGATGTCACCAGGGTTCTCTCGGTTTTCATGTTGTTTGTAGCAGTACAATTAATTGCGCAATGAGGTACAGCCCTTCTAACTGGTTGGTGATGGAGAAATACAAATCCCCTACTCTACCTGACACGCGCGTCGGGCCCCTACTCTAGCCAACACCAGGGGCAAATTCATCTCTCGGGAAACAACTTGCCGCCCCCTCTCTGAGGATGAAATTATATAATTTCGTATTTAGATTTGGAATTCTCGCGTGGCATATATCAATGCGAAAATCTCCCCACGTTTCTGATCTCAGTCGTATCCGAATTCTGAAATCATCACCACAATGCAGGACTTTTCCGCACTCTCGCCGCTCTTGATAAACCTCTTATCAATCGCCGTGGGAGCACCCACATGCACGAGCGACGTATTCGAGCGCGTAACTCTAGACAACGCACGCGTACTATCCGTCAATGCCACCGTCGCCAACGTGGCCGCACCCCGATTCGCCACCAACCTAGGGCCGACAAACTCGACAAAGCCCTCCCCGGTATGCCAGGTGACCATCCAGTACACTCACCCTGGCTGGAACGACACCATCAACACGAGCGTGTGGCTGCCCGTCTCAAACTGGAACAAGCGCCTTGTTGGCGTGGGCGGCGGCGGCTTCGACACGGGCAGCATCGAGAACCTCGGACGACACACCTCGGATGGCTATGTGGCTGTGACCACGGACGGTGGCCACTTGCTTGGCGATAGAGGGGTGGAGTGGGCGTTGGCGAGCCCGGGGAATCTGAACTGGTACGCGCTCCAGAACTTTGCGGCTGTGGCTCTCGACGATGCGGCGACTCTGGGAAAGGCTGCTGCAGCCGCATACTACGGGAGGGAGCCCGAATTCTCGTACTGGAATGTGTGTCTATTTACAAACCCATTTACCTACTCTTGGCTAATACCCCTAGGGCTGCTCGACGGGTGGACGCCAGGGCCACATGATGGCTCAGAGATATCCTACTCAGTACAACGGGATTCTGGCAACCGCCTCGGCCGTCAACTGGGACAGGTTCATTGTGTCCGAGTTCTGGCCACAGATTGTAATGAGTCTTCTCGGTACTGTTCCTGACCTCGCTGGAGAAATAGCGGCTGACAAGAATAGACTACTTTCCTCCTCGATGCGAGCTCGACGCCATCACCAAGGCGGCTATAGAAGCGTGCGATAATCTAGACGGAGTTCGTGACGGACTCATTCTAAACCCCGGCCGATGCGACTTTGATCCAACCAGTGTCGTCGGGACATCCATCGAGTGCACAAACCCAGATGGCAGGATAAAGATCTCAAAGGAAGCCGCCCAGATCGCCTCGGCGACATGGTCCGGCCCGAGAACCGAAGACGGCAAGTTTCTCTGGCACGGGCTCGGCCACGCCGCCAACCTCAGCAGCCTCGCCAACACGATCTGCACCTCCATTAGCAACTGCTCATCAAGCCCGTTCCCCATCTCGTCCGGGTGGCTCACCACCTTTGTCCAGCAGAACGCGTCTGCTGATGTCGACGGTCTGAGCCAGCAGGAATACAGCAGACTGTTCCGCCAGTCGGTCAACAGGTTCGCCTCTGTGATTGGCACGGCTGACGCTGACCTCACGGACTTTAAGGCGGCGGGAGGCAAGATGATCGCCTGGCATGGCACGGCGGATCAGTTGGTCCCGATTAATGGATCGATCGACTACTATGAGCGTGTGCTGAAGGGGGACTCGGACGCGGCAGACTATTACCGCTTCTTTGAAGCCCCGGGCGTGGAACACTGCGCGGGTGGAAATGGCTGGTTCCCGGGTGGTGGGTTTGACGCGCTGGTCAAGTGGGTGGAGGAGGGCGTGGCGCCTGAGACGCTGGATGCTCAGACTGTGGGAGCTGGCGGCGCGAGATCGGTGAATCTGTGTGCGTACCCAAAGGTTCTGACTTATGTTGATGGGGATCCGGATGTAGCGTCGTCTTTTACGTGTAGATAGGTATGATAGTTGCCGGCGCAGAGGAAGTATGGCGTCGATGCGAATTGACCTTACGACCTTTTCTAAGGACCTTACGTCAAGTCAACGGATACCACTCCGCTATCCGGGCTTATAACCTATTGAAAGGCAACAATAGATATCATCCCAGAGCCTATTAAGACCTATATCTCAACAGTTATCTATTAAAGTATATCTAGTTCTAATAGCTCACTGTATGCTGTAGACATTGGCTCGATTCCCTGATGATACTAGATAATGCCGGAACCACTGTTACTCTCCTGGCTTCAACATGTCCAGATTAGAAGCGAGTGATTGGACAGCCAGGAGGGCTTGGAATATTGATCAGAAAGTGCAAAGCTGGTGTTGTAGATACGGACGCGAGCAACGCAGAAGGGAACAGATAATACATGGAAGCTCAGCTGACGAGATCCCCTCAGTACCCCGAAGCCCACTACGTTCTCAAACATTACGCCAACAAACACGACCCAAAGGTCATCTCTACTGCCAGCTCGGCAACGACAAATTCTTCTCGATCACCAAGTAACCTGCCAAGAGATTCCAGGCTATCTTCGGAACCGTCAAGCCGGATCCTGACGACAAGACCGTCTTGGTGAAGCAGAGTGATGGCAGAGACATGCTAGACTACCATAGCATCCTTGTGGTCACATACACCAAGTCAAAGAAGGAGCTGACATTGATCTTGACGATTCTCTGCCCTTTGGACCCAGTGATGATGTAGGACTGACGTGACGGCAGCCAGGAAAGAACCCGACTAGGTCGAGTCAAGATCAGCACAACGGCGTAGTCCGAAACCAGTACCGTACAAATTCGCAAAATTCGAACACTTTGGTATCCGCTTTTGTACCTTTACCCGTAAAATCGTCACAGTGAAGCTGTTTTATTCTTGGTCACAGCCTCCTGGCTGAATTTAAGAGTGTTCTGATTTTGCGAGCACAGTAACGGTCCTTGAGCTCCACAGGCACCCCGACAAACACAACACGGCTTGTTCGCCCCTTTGCACCGACCCCGCTTCTTGGTTTGGATAGACAGCCGAAGGCTGCATCCATCCGGGTGCTGTCGGCGACTGCGCGGAGTATGACTCCTATGCAGTCGTGGAAGAGCTGCAGGTACTCGATCTCGCCACTGGGCAGGCAAGTACCTGGATGGAGGGGAAGTGTCCGAGTACGTGCAACCGTGTTCTTTGACATCGTGGAAGCAACCTGCCCTTGACAGGAGAGAATGATTAGCAGCTGTAGCTCGTCCGAGCATGCCGAAGATGGTCTGGTTGCCGGTTGGTACTGGGCATATGGAGTTGGCACTACAGCCGAGGCATTACTTTACTTAAACGCGGCAGTAAAGGTCTCATCTTGTCCCTTTCCCCGCTGATCTCATATCATCTTGGGAGTCCCCACTGATAGTAGTTAGAGTTGACGGTAATTGGCTGGATAGGTCAAGTTAAAATCCCTCGTAGTTCTCGACAAGTTCTCGATAAGCTCTCGACACCTAATGGGACGAAAAATCTCTTGACGAACAGTAGATCAAGAAAATGGACTTGGAGAGACTTTTCACAAGTCACGACTTCGCGTCCCTGGCGCGTAACTCGTGTCCGACCGTTTATTCACTCCACATTTTGCCGCGTCGACGCGTAGACATGCATGACTGGCCCGAGGCTCTAGAAGAATCGGCTGCAGCCGGAAACTCTAAGGAACCGCGTCAGTCATGCGAGGCTACGGTCGTCTGCTTGCCTCCATCCCCAACATTCACCAAAGAGTCACAAACAGGCCCGATCAGTACGGGGTTGCCCCATCATGGTACAGTTCGCGAAGAGTCTTGGACTCGGCAGAGCGTGGCATTTTGGAATCCTGTGATGGACTTTGTTTGTACAGTGTATGGTTCTCGGTCCTTGTTGTATAGTTAATGATAGGGAATCAGTTCAAGTTGGATACTGGGATCGAGGTCGGAATCTCGACAGTACGTTTACCTCGAGAACTGACACGACTGGGAAATCAACTGGATATTCCAGATACAAAGGTCCACCCTGTGCATGTGGAAAATACAGCCGTGACCAGAAATTCCTCCGTCTGCATGCAAAGGCCAGATCCCATGCAGAATCCCAACGACTACACTCGTGAGTCACGGTTGTTACCATTCCTGGAAACCAGGAACCCATCTTCAGATTCAGCTAGAAATCCGCTTTTGAATTTTGCAATCACTCCCCTCTGTCTTTTTTGTCGAAAAGTGTCTACATAACCAGACATCCCCCTCGTCCCTTGGCTGTTTTTCTCTTTCCTCCTCCATCCTCTCTCGTCAGCCTTCAACCTCTGCAGTTCACCACAGCATCCGGCGTTTGCACTCGTCTTCTCTTCGAGTTTTGAATATCCTCTCTGCTTGGCAAATTCTCGCTCCCGACATTGCATCGCACCAGCTCCGAACCGCTTATCCTACTGCACATCTCGGCAGCCTTGTCCACCTGACGCCCTTCTCAACTTGACATTGTCGCTACTTGCCTCTTGACTCCCCAAGTCGCAATGTCGTCGCTCAGTGTTTTGGACAGCCAGATGTCGCATCTGAAGGTGTCGGACGATGACATGGACGACTGCTCCTCAGAATGCTCCTATGTAAGTTCCATGTCCCCCGATGTCCTCGATATCCATGCATGCTAACTTCTTCAAGTACTCTCTACCAGACCTCGAACATGACAAGTGGCTCCGTCGTATCCCCGCTTCAGAGGTCAGGAAGCAGGCCGAGCTGGTGCCGGACGATCCAATTCCCGGCACCATGTACCCCAGAAAGATGCACAACAAGGAGCGTATACCGCTCAAGGTGCCCGGCCCGTGGAAGGAGTACCCTCTGTGTCTGAACGGGCGGTACAAGTGGGGAGACCCTGGCCCTGCGAGGCTCATTGTCAATCCCTCTGCCCCTGGTGCCCACGACGTCGTCTACCACCCGAGGCGTAACGACAATTCGTTCCGGCAGGCCAAGTACCGTCCCAGAGGACACAAGAGGGGAGCTATACGGAAGCCAGGGCCACGGTATCACTTTCCCCCCGTCTCTCCTCCCATCTCTCCTCCCATCTCTCCTCCCGCCTCTCCTCCCATCTCTCCTCCCGCCTCTCCTC
>JABFEP010000657.1:0-34053 GCA_013618265.1 Fusarium albidum
AAAAGGTTTCAAGGTATTTAATTTAATGATTTTGAACTTTTTATTTTCCTGACCCTTTTCTTTGGTCTGTCATCAGTTGGGCCCCTGGCTGAGTCTCATGCTTTACCCCACCTGCCCCCCCCCCCCTCCCGGGCAATCATGCAGCCTACTAGGTCGCTTGCCTGCAGATAGCATTCATTCCGACATGTAGCGAGATCAAAGGGTACAAAGAAAAAGTTGGGCCTCGAGTTTGTGCGCGTGGCAAGAGTTTCTGGACTGAGTACGGCTGATATATCATACACATCCATCCATCCATCTACCAGATCATCTTCCAACAATTCCGACATCTGTACATGCCCGATACAAGTTCACTTTCCAAATACTCCCGTTTTAATCCACCGGAACGCCATGCGCAATGCAAAAGAACCCAGCCTTAGGAGTGCACACCCCGTCAAATATCGTTCCTTTCCATCAGAGGGTTCCCACCATGAGGCTCTCGAGCATGCCTCCTGTCTGGCATGCCACCTGAGCCCTCTCCACCTCAACCTTGACCCTTCGGTGCAGGGTCCTGAAACCCTCGTGCAGCTCCGCTGATCCGCCCACGAACTCGGCATAGAGGTCAAGGAGATGGAGGCCGACCTCGACGCATACGCTGACATATCTGGGGTCGCAGATGTGGCCGCAGACCCACTTAAGGACCGGCTGGACAGTGTGCTCGTCCCGGGACTCCAAGGCATCTCGGAGAGCGCTTCGGTGGCGGAGAGCGAGGAGAAGGGTGAGCACGTTGAGGGGCGAGTGTTCGGGCGAGTGCTTATCGAGGACCTGGTCGAGGGCGCGAGCGTATCGTGCGTGGCGCAAGTCACTTTGCCAGGTGCGCTCCTTTTTCTTGTGTATGCGAGGCTCATTCGCGATCACCACGTCGGCTCCCTCGCCGACCATATCCAGCCGCTTGGTCGCAGCAACTCTTCGCTTCCGCTTCTTGTTGTTGGCGTCGTGAGCGTCGATGGTCCCCGCGACAAGCGCCGCCATCTCCTTCTCGCGCTCCGCCTCCCTGCCGGCTTCAGCTCCCGTGAGGCGAGTGCGCACGCTGAGCACGCCGGACTGCATGCCCACGGCGAGGTGGCGGTCGCTCGAATCAGGGCCATCGCTTGAGGGGATGACCTTGACCGACAGGACAGGGGACTGGTACTTGGTGCTTGAGACGACGTTCCAGCCGGTTGTTTCAAAGACCTTGACATGGCCTTCGAGACCACCGCTCACCAGGCGGCGGCCATTGGATGCCAGACTGAGCGAGGTGACAGTCTTTTGGTGGTTGGTAATCATGTGCAGAGGGCGCGCGGCGACCAGATCGAGAACACTGATTGATTCCCCGGCCGCAGCCAGGACGGTCGTCCCGGACGGCATGGACAAGACATCTTCAACGGGGGCCGCATGCTTAAAGGTCATGACAGCGCTGCTGCTTCCCGTCCTGGGGTCCCAGAGCTTCACTGTCGAATCGTAACTTCCAGACACAATCATGTTGGACATGGTGCCCGGCATAAAGTTTGCGCATCGAACGTAGTCCGAGTGGCCAACAAAGGTTGCTGTGGGATCATTGCTCGGCAGATCCCAGAGCCGCACGGTCTTGTCGTCGCTCGCACTCAAGAGCGTCGTCAATTCCGTCGGGGAGAACTTTGTCGCCCAGACAGGCTGCTTGTGCGTCACCCACGTCTTGAGAATCGCCCGCGAATTGACGTCAAACACCTGGATCTTTCCGCTATCGTCACCGGCCGCCAACACCCTCCCGTCCTTTCTGATTTCGCCACTCCTCGCGACATCTCCGAAGCGCGTGATCGTCTTGAGCAGCTTGCGAGTCCTGTTGGAGTAGATCTGCACGCGCGTGCCCGTCGTGACGGCGAAGGAATCGTTGTTGGACGAGATGTGGACGACGGGATACGAAGTTGGCGACGGGATGAGAAGTTGGTTCTTGAACGTCTTCCAGTACCGCTGCTCGGCGGTGACCGGCGAGGGCCCCGAGGGCAGCTTGAGCTGTGCAAGAGGTCCCACCTGGGCTGCCATGTTTGGTTATCGCGATGACAGGCTTTGCGCTGGTGGTGGTGCTGGTGTTGGTGCTGGTGGGAATCAAGACTCGATGCGCGTTTGCTTGATATTTTTTTTCTGCGATAAGATAAGCAAGCACAAATGCTAATAAAGTCCACAGTGGGGCAGGTGCGGTGCAGGAGCTAGTGCAGTGAGTGGCCTTGACCGTCTCAAGCCTCATGCCCGCTTCATGGAAGTTGCGACCAGTGCCTGAACTTGCGTATTCAATTTCTCTAGTTACCTAGGTAAGTTCCTATGCCTTTGAGGATAGCCATAACAGAGGTCCAATTCACCAAGACAGGCACGAGCTCAACCTGTATCTGATCATCAATTTCTAAAAATTGTCCAATTCTTTTTCCTCGGACATTTGCAAAACTCCTACATTCCCTGATCCTTTCATATCTTCCTTGCCCAAACGCCTAAATCAAACCTCTGGGTGGCATAGTATACATGCACTCTAGGCGTCATCACCTTCGTTTATTCAATATCCTCCCCTTCTTCTGGACCTTCCCGTCCCGATGTCGATCCGCTGCATTTCCTCCATGAGCGCCAGCTCATTGCCGGGGCCGTTCGCTCCGCTCATGAGCGGGAGAGGAATCTTGGCTGGAATCGGAGGTCCGCCGTACACGCCTCCGCGGTTCTCATCCTCGACATCCCATGTGTTCGCACGCGGCAGGCCCCGAAGCGACGAGTTCCCATATGGAGGCTGTCTCTCCTGATAGTTGTCCTTCGAGATCGGCGCCAGAGGGCTCGATGCCGCTGGAGAATTACCCGCAGAGGGCCGTTGGTTTCTCTTCTGAAGGCGAGTACGGCCCGCGCTCACGGGAGCCGGGGGCGTGCGTGGTTCATCAAAGAAAGCGTAGGACGGATTCGCAGCAGACATGGAATGGCGGCCAGCTCGGGGAGTCCTGCGATTGCTGGGTGGCATAGGCTGTGCCCCAGACAAAACCGGCCTGGTTCGAGTCTCTGATGCCGGTTCCTGTTGCTTCGGCTCCGGCTCTGGTGCCCATGTCTCCATGGGAAGGTGGTCGGAGGGATCGATCTCTCGTCCATCGTGAGTGATGATTTTCTTGGAGGGGTCGTCACCCATGAAGTCTGGTGAAGGGCTTGTTCCATCATTCGAGGAAACAAGACTGGGGTTGAGCGCATCATAGGAGTCCGGGCCGAACGGAACCTCTGATTTTCTCCTGGAATCCTCCGGCGGAGGCGCAGGGCTGACCGACTTGCGTCTAATCCGGTGCTGAGGATTGGGACTTGTACGTGGGTTGGGCGAGACGGCCCTGGGCTTCACCACTTGTTGATCGGCGGCGCTAGGATAAGCGATCGCCCGTCGGTTATAGGGTTGTACAGCGTAGCTTTGCTCTGGCGCTTGGTTATGCATAGCATAATTCTGCTCGGGGGCCTGGTTGTATCCTTGAAGGGATTCGTTGCGGAGGCGACCTCGAAGGGGGGTCGGCATGCTATGAGAATATTGCTGCCGCTCATGTCGACGATCTTCGTATATCAAGTCCGTCAACTCCTGTGATTGGCCTGCATCCAATCCTGGAACAAGAGCCGCCGGCAGTCCCTGAAGCGCGTAGCTGGGTGAGCTCTGGATATGGACCAGCTCCATATCTGACCGGTGGCCGGGATGATGGCCTTGGCTGCTATGGGGCTGATACAAGTTGTCTCCCGGGCTTCTCGAGAACTCTCGTCCATGAGATGGAGACATGGCCATTTGATACTCGTCTTGATTCTGGTACCCCCGCGCGGGTTGTGGCGGGGAGTAATCATCGCGATACGAAGACGGTCCAGGAGACCTCCGTAGAACCAAGGGGGCCGGGCTAGGGTTCTCGTCAAACATCAACTCCTCCGACCGCGACAGCCGTGGCCCACTGTGCCTGAAGTTGTTCACAGTTGGGCTTGTTGATTCAGGCACGTCTTCGACTGTGGGCTGCATAGATCGGTAATGAGGATCGTAACTTGCGTCATATGAGTTGTGTCTCGGCGCAGTGTCGTAGCTCATTCCGTTCGGAGACGGGGCGGGGTTGGTGGCTGGAGCCGAGTCGAACCCGCGGAACGTCGGGCGCCCTGGATAGGCTGACGGCATTGATTGTCGCTGAGCCTCGTTTCTCAGAACGTCGTGTCTCATATGGGGCATCTTTACCGGAGACGTATCATAGGTGCCCCTGGGCACGAGCTCCTGGCTTGAGTTGCTGTGTCTGCTACGATGGGCAGGTGGCGGCGGTGGACGTTCGTTCTCCGTCGATGGGAATTGCCTGGGATCGTCCATGGGCGGTGGAGGCAGCTCATAGGCAATCTGTGCTGGAGGGTAGTAACCTCGAGGATCCATCTGTTCCTGTGGATGCGTGTATCTGGGGCTGTAATCCCGGTCATCGTAGTGTCGCGGAGACCCCTCGTAGGGGTTGACAGACTGGCGCGATGGGCGCGGCGCCTCCCCACGAGTCGGTGTAGCATATTCTTGTGGTACAGGCGCATGCGGTGATGGGGAATAATGCTCTGGGTGACGGCTTCGAGACGATTGTGAGGGTGGTGTGTTGTACTCGACGACTTGCAGAGGCGACTGTGTTGGGATGAAGGTCCCCGAATGAGAAGACTGCTTCGCATGTGCTCGTGGGGGTGTGTGGTGATCAGGTCCTGCAGGCGCGGCTGAGGCTGGTACTGGCGCTGGCGCTGGCGCTGGCGCTGGTGCTTGTGCTGGTGCCGGTGCCGGTGCCGGTGCCGGTGCTGGTACAGATACCGGGGCTGGAGGAGCTGTCGCGGGAGCTGCCGGAGGGCTGGCAGCCGGTGCCTCACCAGTTACCGGGTCAGACGGTAGAGGCCGTCTCTTGACGAGTGTTCTTTGCTTGACAGATCCTTTCTCTTGCTCGGGGGAGGGCTGCTTGGGCTTTGGTGCGGGCTTGTCGGGCTTCGGCCGGGTGTCGTAGAAGGTGATTTCCACTCTGATCTCGCCAGCGTATTTGCCTTTGCAAGTCAGGGTCTGCCACATATCATTCTGTCCGCCACCGGCGACAATGATGCCTCTGAGGTCAATCCATGATTCGCCAACCAGGTCGGTGCGCTTGTCGTCTGTGAAGACGGAAATCTTGAGCTGGTAATAGTCTGGGCAGTCGTGGACTGTAAACCGAAGCTCCTGGTCCCTGAGAAGACCCGTTAGTCTGAACGCTCAACGGCAACGGGCTCCCCGCAAAGTCCATCAATTGCTCACCATTTGGGCGTCTGTCCACCCCGGATATCTGTCGTTGTCTTCTTGGCCTCCTTGCCCAGGCGTGCGGCGCAATACGGATCTTGCTTTCCAATCGTCTTGCGATTGGGCAAGTTCTTTGCTCGGTCAACAATGGCGACGAGAGTTCCAATCTCGGGTCCATCGACGGCAATGTCGGCAAAGATACCCGCTGTGTGCGCCGCACTGAGCGGGTTCTTGACCTTGGCCGCCATACCCAGCTTCATGCGCAGCGAGGAAGAAGCAACAGGATGTTGCGGTTGAGGAGGAGAAGGAGGTGTCCTAAAAAAAAATTGACGTCTGCGGTTTGTTTACATGGACAAGCCGGTTGTTGACTAAGATAAGCTGGGATGGGCTTCGTAGCTCGAGATTTTGGGTGGTGTTAGGAACCGCAAACAAGGACTAGCGCAGTCGGCAAGAAGAACTAGGAAATCGAATAGGCGCAAGAACGAAGGGAATAGTCGAAGAAAAAAATGACCGAGAAGAGGATAGTTGAGAATGCAAGGTTTGAAACAGATCAGAAAGGCGTTTGAGAAATGACCGACTAAATGCGAAAAGGTTGATGAAGGTGGGATCAAGGTTCGTGTGATTGTGCTGATGATGGTGGCAGGAAAAGTCCAGGCCGAGGACAGTCGACGGGTGGGAGACAGAGAGTGGTGCAAGCTGTAGAGGTTAGTAAGTCCACCAGGGGAATGCTTCAATCCCGCAAGAAAGTTGACAAGAGAGAAGATGGAGGCGGAGGTCTCTCTCCCAAAGATGGGCGCGATGAAGCCGGACGTCGAAGCGTTGTATAGGCCAGGCTTGAGTGTGGTTGGGGTCCGAATGCGGTAGGCCAGTGGGCCGCAGTGGAACAGTGTGGGCGGGTCTCTGGCGGGAGGCTGGGCTGGAAACGGGGAGGCTGGTGCGCTGCTGCAGGGGCTGAATCGAGGCGAGGCCCGGGGGTTAGAGCCGCCTGGAGTCTCCTAGAGCCGCCTATTCGCCAGGCGAGCCCGGGGATCACAAGTAAGCTGTGCCAAACAACAGGGGGAGCTCAGAAGTTTGGGCGCCTCCAGGGGACTAGGACCTGGGCGGACATCATCATTCATGGACGGGGGAGAAAAAAATAGGATGGCCAGTCGTCGGGTGCGTCACCCTCTCAGGAGCCATCGGATGGATCCATCATCATGGGGTCAAGCTTATTATTGTCTGTCCATCGGAAGATATCCCGATTATTCAGGGGATCTTCCGGCTGGCATTGATTCGCCTGGCTGAGCTCGGCATTTTCATATTTCAGGAACCAAGACAGAGGTTTCACCTCACGCCTTGCTTCAAGTCGAGAGAGCCCGCCCAGGTTCACAGGCAGATAGACAGACAGACAGACAAGGCATGCCCAGGTGGCCGATCACTCACTCACCAGTCGGGAACATCGCGGTGGTATTTGCACCGCCATAGAGCTTTCGCAACACGCCTCGGACTCGCATACACACGCAAGCTACACGGGCGATACGGGGCGGGATACGCGTGTATTTGGCGAGGCCAAGTTCACAGCCACAGAAGAATTGCGTAAGGTACAGTAAAACAGGTCTATAACGATGGTGGCGGTCAAGGGGGTTCTATCGTAATAAAGAGGATATCGTAAAGACGAGGAAGTACCTTCCCCATATAAAATACATATAAAAGGTACTTACCCCGCTATTTCTGCTTATCTTAGTAAGAATCGTAATTTTCTCTCCTCTTTTTAAACTTCTTCCTCTAATAATTCTTTTAAGGAAACCTACTTATATGAAGTAAATAAAATATATAAAAAATAGTATTACATTATTTATAGCTTAAATAGCTCAGTAGTATTTTTATATAGTATAGTTATTTTATAAATAATATTTTAAATTTCTTTAAAATATACTCTTACTTTTATATAACGATATATATGGATTATTCAGCATGATTCTAACGATATCGTCGGTATCGGGTTTTTCTATTTTTAGTGGGAAATCTGCTGGTTATTTAGATTTTATCGTTAAATCTAGGTTATCGTTAAGGCCAAGATCGTTATAGACCTGGTTTACTGTACCTGATGAGAGAGCTCTCATTCCCGAACTCGCGACGGGATTGATTGCCCGGCTGTGGGCTGACGTTGACAGGCCCACATTTCCCACCCTCGCTCTATCCTTGGTTCTCCTCTTTCTCCGCGTGTCGATTTTTCTTAGGGCCTTGGATTCAGTTTTTCCTTGAGCGTCCGTCCATGGTCCACGGGACTTGCCAATTGTTCTCTTCTCTGGCCCCTGTCCGCCAAGGACCGTCATTATATGGTCTGTGCCGCACCATAGGTAGTCCAGAGCCGTGGCTGGATGGCGCCTGACTTGACAGCGACCTTCAATGGCTGGCTGCCGCCTCGCCAACAAGCGCTGGACATTGAACAAACAATCTAAACTTGCGCGGCCGTGGGTTCATCTCCAGCTCTGTGGGGAGGCTGCAATGCAAGCTGGGAGAGGCCCAGGACCAGGATCTTGAGTTAATGATGGACCCGTTTCCGTTCTCGGCAATCAACGCTCTCAACTTCTCAACGTCCCAGCATGTTCCTGACGATCCAGGTTTGCCGCTCATCAAGGACCCACCGGCTGGATGTCATCTTCGTCTCTCTTGGCTGGCTGAACAAACCAGAAGCAATCTGGCCCAAGCCAAACCAGGTTCTGCAATCTTCCATGATTCCGGCGACCGAGAGCAGGCGTCTGAGGTGTCCGGCGCCCAGTTGCTAGGGGAGACGGCCGAAGGATGTCTTGATGGATCACTAAAATCTAATAAACTACGGATAGATTGCTCTCCCACTGCATCGGCCCGGTCTCAGTCGTCCACTGGTTTCACAATGGCCGGATCTCATGCCACGGCGCTGTGGTTTCACCACGCCAGTTCAGTTTTTCTAGAATACGGATATGTGGGTAAGGTGTGCGAGACAAGATGCATAGATATTATCTCGACCACGATCTGGAACCATGACGGCATTCATCGTGTTCAGCTGATGTGCTGAACTTCATATGCTGTATGATTTACACCCAGCTAACTACCAGTCACAGCTTCTCGCAAGCAGAGCCGCCAGCTGCTCTAGACGCAGCTTGTCTACCCCGTCAAAGCCGTTCAACTCAGCACAGTCAACATCAATGAGTCCCACCAGCTTCTTGGACCCATCATCCCGGTCAGCCACGATTGGCACAACAATCTCACTCTTGCTGTCTCCGTCACAAGCAATGTGGCCTGGGAACGTTTCCACGTCTTCCACCAGCTGCGTCTCCAGCGACTCCGCAGACGCTCCGCAGACGCCTTTGCCCACCTGGATCGTCTGGCAGGCGACCTTGCCCTGAAACGGCCCCAGGATGAGCTGCGGGTCTTGAGATGACTTGTCCAGCACGTAAAATCCTACAGGTGAAACAAGATGCCCGGTTAACCACCCACTGGTCGAGTTTTTTGTGATGATATTGGCCAGGGAGGAGGGGGTGTCAATCAAACCTACCCGCCCAGTTCACATCCTTACTCGGTGAGCTCAACGACTTATACGCGTGCCACAACAGAGAAGCGGTATTTGCGAGGTTGCTGAGAATTGCAGTTCAATATTACTTGTTGACTCGAGACATAATGTATCGGATAGGTCTAACTCACCAGACCTGTGATGGAGCCGACGCTCAAAGTGTGAGTCAAGTAACTTGGTTCCGACACGAAACATGGAGACGAGCAATGACGAACCCAGTTGCGTTGGCCAATGAAGAGGCCTTCCGCCTGCAATAGAACCTGCTCGTAGGCATCCTCCTTGGTGATGCCGTCGGAAAAGTTGGATGCATCAGCGTGAACCTGTTTGGATGTGAGCGGAAAAATGCTGCAAGGGGGGTATCCCAGCATGCTGGAGGGAGCAGAGGGGCCTACCATTTTTTCTACTCCGATATCAAGCGCGAGGGTTCAAATAAAAGGCCCCAGAGATGATGATGTCGTCAAGCCAAATTACAGGTTCTGCCGCTCTATGGCAACAACCGAGATGATAATTGAAGGCTGAACGAGGTTGGGTTGAGTGCAGTGTAGGGTTGAGTTGCCGTTCCAGGTTGAATTTGATACAGCAAGTCATCTCCCCGCCAAAATGCCCACAATGTGTTCTGCCGTTTTAGCGGCGCTGGTGTCAGGTCTCGAAGCGCAGAAATGGAGCCCATGAAATTCATCAGAAATATACGCGTTACGTATACCTTTAGCTAGTAACAACGGTGCTCGCTCTGAAGCCTCGTTGGTTTTGCGAAATCGGTTCGTTAGCTGTGCTTTCTACAGCCCAGACCATTTTCTCGAGGTAGAGACCGTCGGTTGTGAAGTGACCCGCCCTAGGGCTATACCGGCACTAGGGTTAGAGTTGATCTGCTAGAAACAACGAGACTACTATGTAGAACATTGCTCCTGAACTGAGAAAGCGACATCGAATAATCAGCCAGTCCTGGCAGAGCAACAGTTAACTATTCACTGGTGAGTCAATCCATAATAGATGGCCTTTCAAACAGTTGAACTACAGCATTGAAGGGAAATTTGGTCCAATCAGACAGCTCGCATTTGTCAAGCCAGGGTCGGATCCAAGGGGAAAAGTGGCACAAGACCCGAGCCGCTTCAGGGGCATGTCCAACAACAACATGGAAGTTTCTCCTCTTTAATTTTGCCCAAAGAAGAGAGCAGGAGGGGCGATGGATGGAATTGGAGCAGTACCCAATTTTCTGCTGATGTGAGGTGGCTTGTAAATACGTAGTATCCGTAAACTTTTCACCTTTTGCTCTGGGCTGGTGGTGTGGTTCGTGAGAAAGCTTTTAGCTCGGCTCCGGCTCCGAATATCCCGATCAAACAAAATTAGGCCAATGACGCATCGCGTTGGCCCTCAAAGCTTCCTCTCCAACTCCCATCCTTGCCAGCCCTCGCGTCGACCTCGACCCTCGATGCAATGAGCTCTCGAACGCCATGGCGGCTCTGCGCCTACAGCCAGCGTCCGCAGGCTCGCCAGTGCCTGCGCCTGGGTCATTGGCCCCCCGCTGCGTCCATCACGAGATCCTCGCTCGCCGCCCTGCCGCCATCTCGCACCATCCACAATGACGGGCCCAAGAACTTGAATCCCCTCGTCAACCCTCCCGCCGTGACCCGCCCACCGCCGCTCACGCTTCCTCGCCGGAGAGACTACAGCTCGACGCTCAGATACTACTTCGAGCTGGGCAAGGGCTACCTGCGCTTCTACAAGGACGGCCTCAAGAATGTGTGGGCGAGCCGTCAGCTCCTTCGCGCGAAGTTGCGGCGGACGCCTGCCGACGACCGACCCTCGATATTCAGGCCCTACTACGTGCCCAAGACGTTCTCCAGGGCCGACTGGGTGCTCCTCTGGAGAGTGCGGCATGACATGGTACGCCTGCCCATCTTTGGGCTGATGCTCTTCGTCATCGGGGAGTTTACGGTGCTCGTAGTTGCCTATGTCGACCACGCAGTGCCGTATCCGTGCCGTATACCGACCCAGATCTTCACGGCGCTCGAGAAGGGCGAGCAGCGCCGCAAGGCGGCCTTTGACGAGCTCGAGGCCAAGCACCCGCACGGCGTGCTGAGCCCACGCGTCACCCAGTCCGTCGCGCGGGCCCACGTCCTGAAGAGCCTGCACATCAGCGGCGCCATCTGGGACCGCCTCGGGTTCCTCCCGCCGGGCATGTGGCAGGCCAAGGGCATGTACCGCATGGCATTTCTAGAAGGTGACGATAGGAACATTGTCGAGGATGGCGGGCCCATGGGGCTCGAGTACGATGAGCTGCGGATCGCGTGCGCAGAACGCGGCATTGATACCCTTGGCAAGAGCGAGGCGGAGCTTAGAGGCTGGCTCGGCGACTGGCTGCGGTTGACGGCATCCGAGGACATTACAGAGAGGAGGAGGCGAATGGCGGTGCTCTTCCTCACCAGGTACGTTTTTTTTCTCCCCCCATCACACCGATCAACACCTTGACCCGGCAACGAGCTGCCGCTGACACGTCGAGTTCAGGCCTGAAAACTGGCCCCAGCATCGGGACTTTGGCGTTCCCGAATGGCAGTTGTAGACAACTTGGGGGGAAAAGGTCGACGTCTATGGGTTAGATGATATTTGGGAGTGAATTGAAAATAGAGAGAGAGGTGTGAAAGGGGCTCTGCTTCGCTTCGGCCCAGGCCTCTCACATGTGTAAACTACCAGCCACATTTCCACTCACCTTCAGGTGATGTACACTTATTAGCTTAGACGGGACTTGTTCTTCTAGAGGATTCATGAAGCGCATGAATCGCACGTGGAATCAGCCAAGCTTCCCATGTCCGATATCGCATCTGGTAGCAACTTGACACAGCATAGCCACATTGACCTGAACAGGGCCATATAGGTTTTGATGAGCCCTTTTCTCTACCGTGTCATCCTCCTCATGCCCATCATGCTCAAGAATATTGAAATGGTTTCGGGGCAGTTATTCCCGAGCCCGGCCAAAAAGCACGTGGGCCACCGTTCTAACCGACAACTGACTCGGTTTGCGAAGTGTGGCATTGGTTCTGTACCGTTTCAGGCTTCGACCTCAACTCTCCGTCTCCCCCAGATCCAATCGGCCCCCGCCTCGCGCCGATTGTGGGGAACCAAGGCCAAGGCTGCGGTGCACATGATGTCAAGGCCGAGGCTCACATCACATGCAACGGGGGGACCCTAGAATGTCGCGCCCGACCTCCATTTCGGCATATCCCCCCCCCCTAGGATTGATTGCTATGCTGAATGCAGCGACGTAAAAAAGGTCAATGACCAAAAACTTCTTTCCTCCCCTTCACCATCCGACTTAAAACTCGGCCAACCCCCCCCACATCACTTTTTTTGTCCTCCTCATCTTTCCTGCTTGAATACGATATCGACTCTTTGCCATCATCTTCAAACACCATCCCTAAAAAAGCTCCCTGCGTCATCCACAGCTATGTCTCTCAAGAACGGTACATGACCCGCGCAAAAAAAGCACACATGAACAGGAAGAAAGGACTCGGGACTGACAGATAATCACAGACAAATTCCCCGCCTCGGTGGCCTTTGACGCCATCCAGGACGCCATCAACGCCAACGACGCGGACCGCAAGGATGCCATCAAGCAGGGCAAGGGCGTGTACGCCTTCACCCTCAAGAACGAGGCCGGCGAGGAGGCGAGCTGGCACATCGACCTCAAGGAGACGGGTCAGGTCGGCACCGGTGTCGGAGCCAAGCCCGATGGTGAGTTTGGCGAGAAACCGTGTTCACGTCGTTGCAGCAGCATGGCTAATTTGTCTCACAGTCACGCTGAGCCTCTCCGAAGCCGACTTTGGCAAGCTCGTCACTGGCAAGGCCAACGCTCAGCGGCTCTTCATGGGCGGCAAGCTCAAGATCAAGGGCAACGTCATGAAGGCCACCAAGTTGGACCCCGTGCTCAAGAAGGCTCAGGCCAAGGCCAAGCTGTAGGCGAGGGTTGGCAGTCTCTTTTTGGTCTCGGTCTCTTTTTGTTGGCATTTGTATGATATCAATTTGCTATTCGGGCACATGGCACATGGCTCCATTTGCTCTCAGAGGCAAATATTTGTATAGAGGAGTATTACATCGCGCCCCCATCATGTCAATTGGATACTTGACTTGCTCTTTTGATAACTCCTCACACCAGGCCAGCAGCTCTTCCAATTGCCGCCTTGGCCTCTTCCCGCACCTCACGCACAATCTCCCCAGCCGGTTGCTCTCTGGTGACCAGACCAACACCCGTCCCGCTGGATCGTGTCAGTGTTGATATTCGTGTACTACAACAACAACAACAACAAAAGTATTGATACTCACGCCCAGGTGCTGATGACCCGGCCAGCCTCCTCCTCGGAGTAGTCCTTCTTGAGACTCTGCTGGCACTCTTCCACGGAGGCGCCGGCAATGAACTTTTCATGAACGGGGCTGATGATGGCGCGGCCGTCGTAGAGGGTACCCCAGAGGGTGTCGTTCCTGACCTGGTCGTGGAATGGTGACCTGGATCTGTGAGCTTTTACTGTGGAAACTCTTGTTAGTGTAAAGCAGACGCACTTGAGCGTCGACAGTCCACCGTCGACAGTCTTGAGGACATTGTCCTTCCGGAACTTTGCATAGACCGATTCGGTGGCGACGGTAAACTGCAGTTACTCAGCGCCATGTTCCAACTCCCATATACAGTTCAGTTCTACTCACCCTTGTTCCCATCACAACCCCCTCGGCCCCTATCATATGGTGTTAGCATCATCACTGCCGGAAAGCAAAGCAGCAACTCACCCAAGGCCAGAGCCCCGGCGACTCCTCGCCCATCGGCGATCCCCCCCGCAGCCACGACGCTGATCTGCCTGTCGGGGAATTCCCCATCCAGCATGGTCCTCACCTCCGGCACCAAGCTCACGATGCCGCACCCCCGTCGGAACTGGTGACCGCCCGCGTCGACACCCTGCGCGACCACCACGTCCGCCCCGTCCAGCACGGCGTCCCGCGCCGCGGCGACGTTGCCGACCTGGACGAACACGACGGGCCTCGTCTCGAGGGCCTTGAGCATGGCGACAACCATGGCCCGGTGCGGCTTCACGTCGTCGTCCGGGGCAAACAGCCAGATGGCCGCGGGTCGGTGCCTGGCCAGGATGGGGATCGCGGTCCTCTCGAACTCCACCACCGACTTGTGGCTCGTGATGAAGCTCGCCCCGACCCGGAGAGGCCCGTCCGCGGGCTGCGAGGCGCCAAGCAAGGTGCGGGCCGAGGTCAGGTCGCTGTCGAGGTTCGCGAGGTGGGCCGAGTTGTCGCTAAGGTCTGCGACTGACGGGATGAAGCCTTGAGTTGTTTTCAACTTGTCAGTTTCCAAAGTCCGGTTCTCCCCTTGAAAATATGAGATGTATACCGAGACCCCCGGCCTTGGTCACCTCGACCGCCATCTGGGCCGTAGCGACGCCGAGCATAGGCGCATTGCTGATGATGGGGCTCTGCGCCCACGGGAACCGGACCTGAAGCTGCGAGGGACTCATTTTGCCAAGTGGTGATTTGGATGATGGTGTAAGTGCAAGGTTGGACAAGAGGCATTGATGGGAGGAAAGTTCCGTACAAGTGCTTGACTAGTTGACTTATATGCTTACTTATTACCTCTCCTCAACAAATACAAAAAGAGTCATCAAGATGGGGGGCCACCGGGATCGGCCATTCCTCACTCAGTCTGATTTGTCATGAGGTCGCTATCCGCGGGTCAAACATCAACAAGTTGGACTCATCTCATCTCGCATGCAGGGAATTGTTGAAACATCTCCGCGGCAGAAGGACAATGAAGGCATCCACAGATTTCGAGATCCATGCAAGCAAAAAGAAAAGTCTAATACTTCTTATAGTCTATTCTTGTCATTTGCCTAGTATCGCAGGACAATCTCGGGAGGCTTGTTGTTGAGAACCTCGTCGATCTCCTTGAGAATCTCTGGCGTCAGCTTGTCGACGACGGCGACGGCCTTTACATTCTCGTAGACCTGCTCGGGGCTGCTCGCGCCCGTGATGGCGGAGCTGACGTTCTTGTTGCTGAGGACCCAGGCGAGGGCGAGCTGGCTCTGCTTGACGCCGAGCCTGTCGGCGATGGGCTCGAGCCTGTTGACCTGCGCGATGATGCCGTCCCAGCTGTCCTTGTCGGTGCGCTGCCAGAAGCCGTTGATGTACTCGACGCCCTTCTGGGCGAACCGCGAGTCGTCGGGCACGCCGTCCCTGTACTTGCCCGAGAGGATGCCCTGGCGCATGGGGGAGAAGACGGTCAGACCGAGGCCCGTCTCGCGGTACAGGTGCGCGAACTCGTGCTCGACCTTGACGCGGTCCAGCATGTTGTAGGCGGGCTGCTCCATGAGCGGGCCGATGAGGCCGAGCTTGTCGGCGTAGCGCCATGCCTGTGCGATCTCATCGGCGTTCCACTCCGAGGTTCCCCAGTAGAATGCCTGAGTGTTTCTTTGTCAGTGACTTTTTCGTCGGGGTGATTACAGGAGCCGCCTTTTCTTACCTTGCCCGTCTCGATGAGGTGGTTGAAGGCTCGGACGATCTCCTCCATCGGCGTGTGGCGATCCGGTCGGTGGGCGTAGATGAGATCTACATACTCGAGATCCAGCCGCTCGAGGGCGCCGTTCATGCCCTCTACGATGTGCTTTCGCGATAGGCCCTTGTTGTTGGCGGGGTTGTCGCCGAATGCGCTTCCCCAGTAGAGCTGTGCAGAAAGGGCCGTCAATGCAACGCCCGATTATATGCATATATAGACATGCATTCCTTACCTTTGTGGAGATGACAAGGTCGTTGCGCTTCCAGCCATACTTCTTGATCGCCTCCCCCATGACAGTCTCCGACTCGCCCTTGGAGTAAACCTCGGCGCAGTCGAAGAAGTTGACCCCAGAGTCGTAGGCGGCCTTCATGCACGCGAAGGTCCCCTCTGTTCTGTCCAGTCAGCAAAGACCGACAAAATCTCTCAAGCCTGCCTGCCCGCCCACCTCTGTCGACATGGCCGCCGTATGTCAGCCATCCGCCTAGGGAAATGGCAGACACCTGAAGACCCGAGCGGCCCAGGAACCGGTACTGCATCGCGGGGAGATCGTCAGGCTTCGACATGGTTGGCAGCTCGGACTGTTTGAGGGAAACGGGAGAAAGAAAGGTCTTTCAGTCGAAGAGAACAGAGGAGGATTTCTCGTGGGGCTAAGCTTTATATGTATATACATATCGGGCTCGGGGGAACAGGCTCAGGTTTTGTAGAATCGACCGATCTGTCGGCCGAGGGATGCCCTCGACCTGCCCGTCTTGTTATCTCAGGAAGCTCTCATGCGGGGGGCCGACGTCTAGGACCCCTCCACGTTGCCCGGTTTCCCCCACCCGCGGGCTGTAACTGGATGGCGAGTGAGCAGAGCGGTAGCAGCTAGTTTCGAAGGGGGAAGACAACGTAGGGGTTTGCGTGCCTCTTTGGGGGTCAGTTACCGGTCCTCGGGGGAATAGATCGTTGTCATGGGTCGTATCGAGGTCCTGGGCTCCTGGGCTCTACTCCGATAACGGGCCTAAAGTCAGTATGACGGGAAGAAAGAGCACCCACCAGCAAGCAAGCACATCAGATGATTAGCCAGGGCGAGACAACATAGGATACCTAGGTAGAGACTGGGGTTGACTTCAAGTGCTGAGATCAAGCACAACTACCCTAGACCACCGAAACAAGTAATGAAAAATGAGCAAGCGAATAATAATAGCATGAGCAGTTTACGACAATTCCCCTTACCCCTGGTCAGGGCATTTCGAACCGTTTCCCGCATAATCCGAATGTGACCTCGACGGCATAGTCATTAGCTGGGACAAACTCCTTATTCCATTTGAGACATCTTAAAAGAGTCTGAACCTCTGACCAGGAGTTGATGAGATGGGCATTGCAATTGGCCCACCTCGACCAAGGTGCTAAATGAGCTTGGATTGGCAACACCTGATTGGCCGAGGTGGATGTTGCATGTCTCGTGAGAACAAGATTGGCACTCGGAGATTTCCCCAAGCTCAAAAATGAGCGCCAAATTTCCGGAAGCGACGAGTTAGCCCATTGATTGCTGGACTCGTCTGAACCAAGAGGCTGAAAGGGAAGGCCGTGACGGTATCCGACACAGTACGGTACAGCAGACCCGGAAATCTCATTTGCCAGCAAGGCAATTACTCCGTGCGTACGTACAGCTTTTGTCTTGATTCTTCGGGGCTTGACTTAGACATCTGTCTCTGTCCTCGCAACGGGAACCGCGAGTTAATTCACGTAGGACGGTTCTCGTCCTCCCAGAGGACAGCATAACCATGACGCGTTGTTCATGCAGCTCGCCATCCGTCTGCTGCTGCTGAGGCTTGACATGCCAATTACTGGAATGGCACAATTGAGAACATTCCTCGGACCAGTATATTCTGTAGTCTGAGATTGATGATATCGACGGCGCGGACTGCTCAAGGACGAAACGAGCGCCACATGTGGCTCATGCCAATGTACAGCCACAAAGAGCGTGTTAAATAAGGACACTACACCAAAATTAGAAACATAATCAGGTGGCGAGAATCTTACGGAGGACAACTGTGTTGTGGTGCGTGCAAGACTCGTGTCCTGACGCCTCAGTGGCGAGTGAGCCGAATTGATCCTGAGCGGTAGGACACGCAGATGCCGTTTTTGGGGGCGAGACAAAGAGACAGGTGATGAATATTCAGAAACGGGCCCGTCAGGCCCTAGAGCCGCTTCCAGTGGAGAAAGCCCACAGGGGCCCCGGCCAAAGATATCTCTCTCCTGGGCCAGGGCGCTTCTGTTGGGGCCTGGGGTATAGTCAGCAAACTCCCCTCTTGATGAAGAGAGATGTATGGCAAATGAGAATGGATACGTCAGTTGCACCCTGCTGGATGGAGAATTTCCCTGGCCGATTCGAGTTTATAGAGGTCTCGGGAGCTGGGGATTTGGGATGTGGACGACGGGAATTCAGATTCGGAGCCATCCCACGGAGACCGGAGGCCTGGTTTGCCGGCCGGATGGAGTGGCTGCCGCGTTGGCTGAAAAGGATGGACGGGCGCTAGCAACGTCTTTGACTCTCTGGTGTAGTGCTGTGGCTTGATGGAAGCTTTTGACTGGGTTCGTTGTTAATGAGGGACGGATCTGACCGCTGTCCATACCAAGGGGAATCAATCGAAATTGTCGTTTCGTAGCAGGACGTCAAGACAGGACGAAAAGAGCCGCGGCCGACGATCCTTGCGGATGCCCTGTTGCGGTCAAGAGTTGTGTGAACAAACATGGACGGCACTTTGTTGGTACAACGCAGCACAACTCTCGACGTAACGCTGCTTGGTGTTGTAATGCCAAGCACAAGCCATACACATGTACAAGCTCCCCATGCCCCATGCCGCGGCCTGTCGATCCTATCTGCCAGCCCAGGAACATGAAGGATGCGAAAAAAGGAATTGGCCCGGATTGGTCCTTTCTATGCTGGTTGCTGACGAGCTCAAATGCATGCACCACCAGAACGATGGTCGATCCGGGTACAGGCCAGAGGCTGGGAGATTGCACTCCAGCCAAGGTACCCCCCGGGCCTGCCGTTGGGACACTCCACCGCCAGACGCCTCAGTGGACGGCGCCGAGTCAAGGAGTTCTGCTCGGGACTAATCCATTGGGGGATCTTGAGCTGGCTGTCCCGTGGGCACAGGCGCGCGCCCGTACCAGGACCTGCAGGAGCAGCATCGCTGGCCATCTGTCGTTAGAACGGACGGACGATGGGCGGAGATGGGCAAGTGACCAGCCTGTTGACTTGACTAAGGCCAGAACTTGACGTCTTTGGGTTGGGGAGGCTGACCTGGCGGCTGGTTCACCGACAAATTGTGTTGATCGCTGGCGATTAAGCGTAACAAGCTTGACCAGGTGATGGCATCCACAACCGAGACTGGGAATAGAGTTTTTTCTCTCTCCATCATTGGATCGCACTGCTGCTGCGGCTCGAAGAGGATATGGACGTTTCTTTGGCCAGCGAGAGAAATGCCCGGGGTCAAGGGGAATCCATCGAACGGGGCCTGCGGCGAGGTAGGGGATGCCGGAGTGGTTGACGATACTTGAGGTCTAGGTATGAGAAAACGTATGGAGGTATATGGAGCCTCCTGTATTACAGTGCTCGCAACCTCTTGGCATCCAATGCACACTGTACGAGCGGGAAGCATGTGTGGTATTGATGGCCTCGGTTGGCGCTCATCTCGAAAGGCATCTGACCACTGAGTGCAGGAAAAGGACAGTGCGTATTCCCGTCGACCATTTGCCGCCCTCAACCTTGAGTTCCCAGCCAGAGATACTTGGCTCACAAGTATTGCCTCCCTTAGCCTGCTGCATCCGGCTGCCCTCGTCCTGGAGCGGGTTAGTCGGCGGCTGGGCTGGGCCCTCTGGGGACCTGGGGCTGGGCGTGGGCTAAGATGGTAGGCTGGAAGGGCTGTTCCACTGTTGGTTGGTGTGGCCTCAGCGCCCTCTCGCTTGTTTCTCCAGCGGTTGCTTGCTACCTATAGGGGAGTGGCTAAGGTGCTTCTCAGTGGCCGGGGGGTTCTCATGGGCGGACGTCGCTGACTCTCTCCCGTCCCTTCTGCTTCTCTTCCCCTTTCCACCATCCCGTCTCCAATCTCCCCATCAACGTCCGTCCTCTTCTTCGCTCTTGGGGGTTCCCCTTCGACTCGTCTCCCTTCGACTCGATCGCCTGCACGGGCGAGCTGCCAAATTGCATCCTTTTTGGCATCTCCTTCTGGTTCAGGTGAGTGACCGATCGACACCCGATATATCCTGCTGGCGGTGGCGGTGTTGGTGGTCTGTTGTGGTTCCGATCTTCTGGACACGGAGAGAGCTCCCTGGGCTTGGATATGCTGCGTGCTTGCTGGTTCCATCGATTCACCTCCCCCCTTCTATGGCCGCTGTGGTTCCTTCCCGGTCTTGTTATGGGGAGGCGAACCCGTCGTGGCCTGCGTCGTGCTGCTGCGGCTGCGGGAAGCGTCTCGGGGGTGGAAGAGTCTGGTTGTTGGCACCCCCTCGGAAGCAGGATCCTGGCACCCAGCACCCAAGCAAGCAACCCAGCTTTGGGCCGGCCTTCGCCTCACCCTCTTCTCATCGTCCAACCGCAAGCAGCGCCACTCCATCAGGCTTTCACTCTTACCCCTTTCACTTCATCAGAGTAGAATTCCATCAGTTTTTCATCAGCGCTGACAGTCGCCTTTGGCACCTTGTTTCCAGGCATCGATTTCCTCCAACTCGCATCGATTCTAGACTCGATCCACGCCCCGTCGCGACCGACCATTCCTCGTCTGCCTGCCTAGACATACAGCGGTGGTCCTCCGGTGACCTCCCTCGCCGCCGCAATGGCCTCATCGTCTTCCAACGTTGTGGGCGTTCACTATAGGGTGGGAAAGAAGATCGGAGAGGGTTCCTTTGGTGTCATCTTTGAGGGGACCAATCTCTTGAACAACCAGCAAGTTGCTATCAAATTTGTTAGTTTCAACTCGCCGATCTCTCCAGGCGTCGATTATCGTGACGTTCTCTAACCCGAGCATTTAGGAACCTCGCAAGAGTGATGCTCCTCAGCTGCGAGATGAGTACCGCACGTACAAGATTCTCGTTGGATGCCGTGAGAACCACCCGAAGCAGAGCGATCCCTCTAATGGATGGACTAACCAGAATCCAGCCGGCATCCCCAATGTGTACTACTTTGGTCAAGAGGGCCTCCACAACATACTTGTCATCGACCTCCTCGGTCCTTCCCTGGAAGATCTCTTCGACCACTGTGGTAGGAGATTCTCCATCAAGACTGTTGTCATGGTAGCCAAGCAGATGCTCTCAAGGGTCCAGACCATTCACGAGAAGAACCTCATCTACCGTGACATCAAGCCCGATAACTTCCTCATTGGCAGACCTGGCACCAAGGCTTCCAGCGTCATCCATGTTGTCGACTTCGGCATGGCCAAGCAGTATCGTGACCCGAAGACGAAGCAACACATCCCGTACCGCGAGCGAAAATCCCTCTCCGGTACTGCCCGATATATGAGCATCAACACTCATCTCGGCCGCGAGCAGTCCCGACGAGACGACCTCGAGGCCCTCGGCCACGTGTTTCTTTACTTCCTCCGTGGCGGGCTTCCCTGGCAGGGACTCAAGGCTGCCACCAACAAGCAAAAGTACGAGAAGATTGGGGAGAAGAAGCAAACGACCGCCATTAAGGATCTGTGTGAAGGCTTCCCCGAGGAATTCTCCAAGTATCTTACCTATGTCCGTAACTTGGGCTTCGAGGATACGCCAGACTATGACTACCTCCGCGAGCTCTTCACCCAGGCCCTTAAGAACGCTGGCGATGTCGAGGATGGCGAGTACGACTGGATGAAGATCTCGAAGGATTCGGGAAAGGGATGGGACTCGAAGAACCACAACGCCACGTACCACAACCCCAACCTGAGGCCTGGGCCCTCCCAGATGGAGCTGCACAGCGCCCACCGTCCCGGGAATACCACCTCTCACCAACAAGCACAAAACCTTACTGTCGGCCGTTTAAACGCCGCGCAACCCCCTCCTCCGTCTCCGATCAAGCAGATGGGCAAGCAGAGAGATCGGCCAAACGTCCCCGGCGCCTTGTCGGCGCCGAGGGGGAACGGGGTTGGGGGTCTTCGGGACATGGCCACACCAACTGGCTCAACCCAAGCCCAGTTCCAGAACAGCGCCCAGAACCTGCCCCAGCAGCCGAGGACCTCCCAGCAGGGCCCCCAGGCTCAGCCCGTCCAGGCTAATGGCCAACCCGCCAATCCTCAGCCCAGTGGCTTCCAGAAGCTCATGAAGACTCTTTGCTGTGGTTAATTGTATGTCATTCACGGCCAGAGCTAACCGTTCATTTTCGTTCATTGCCGCGGCGTTGTGCTTGAGGATCTGTACGTCGATGGTGGACCCGAGCTTGACGAGTGTGTCCCTTCAAGGGACGAAGAGACGTGGGTGAGAGATGACACAATGGCCTGCATCTGAACGTTGCCTGCGCTTCATGGGCTTTTGAATCCTTGCTTCAAACGATGCAGGTTTACCCCGATGGCTCTTGCGACCTTTATGGATATTGGTACCTCGTCAACGGCCAACACCCGACCCTGCAACCTTCATCATTCGAACTCGGCCCCAATCATGGCGTTATAAACCGCCTTCGCCTTCGGAATTGATACCAAAAAACAGTATCTATCCATGACTGCCCGCCAGGGGAAGCAGATCCGGTCTGGGAGTTGGGAAAGGGCTTTCTTCTTATGTCTGGCATTCCGTCACGAAACTATATTAAACCAAGTTTAATCTTCTAGCGCAGTATGGCGCACGGAGACCGAGCAGGGCGGCATTCGGGGTCTGGTTCGGTGTTTCTTCGTCTCCTATTTCTCATGACGCTGTCTATAATCCTCTCTCTTTTGTGATCACCGACCGACACGATAGTCATTTTGAGCGGTTCGAGGGGTTTGCTGCAGACCGAGACGGAGGAGTGCGCCTCCAGTCTCATCCGGTGGAGGGGCAGCGAGCAGGTGGTGTGGGGATGAGTCTGGTTTTTTTCTTCGAGGCTTGGTGATTTGTTGTGAAATGAAGATAGAGCACTATAGGGAGTTTTCGTTTGGCAAATCTTGTAATGGGAAAAAGGCGTAGCCAGCTTTCTTTTATCATGGTTCCATCTCTTTGAATAAACTACACAAAACAAGTATCATGACGTATATCTAACATTACACGGCACTCCTTGAGATTCTTCGCCCATGAGACTGATGTCAAAATCTCCCTGCCATTATTATACCTATGGCTCTGCTGGCTCTGGCAACACCCGATGCGATCAAGCCATGCCCCGGCCATGCGTGAACCGCAGAAAGCCAAACACCTAGCCCGAGAAACGATTGCCTTTAGGTCAGCTTCTGCTTGATGAAGAAGGATCGCAAATGCGACAGTTGCCAAGTGCAGGTAACTCCAAGGACGATGAGCTGGATGATGATCCATCGGATGACACGGGCGTTTGTAGATTCGGACTGATCTCGGAACTCGGCCTCTCGCTCCTGCTCAGCTGTTAGTCGTCTCGCCCTCAAGTGTCCCAATTTCGATGCTCTCTGTGTGAGAGACCAAAAGGATGGAACGAGACTCACACGCTGGAAGACCTGCTCTCTTCGGATGTCGTTGAGGCGGGCGTTGAGGTCCTTGACACGTGTCGTGATGTCCTGGATCTTGCCCTTGTCGCTGCTCTCGATCTGGTTGGTCTCGCCGATGACGAGGTCGAGGGTCAGCTTGATGCCGCCGTTGGGGGTCTTGGCCGAGAGCCAGGACGTGCGGCCAGAGCTGGACGAGGGCGTGAAACAGATCTTGTGGTCGCCAGCGTCGGCGGCGGAGAAGGTAAAGCGGCCCGAGGCGGCGCCGCGCTGGGAGACGACACGGTGATCGTTGTCGAAGATTTCCTACAGGAGAGCAAAGAGGTTAGACGAGAGAGAGGGAGCAAGAGAGAGAGACTTGTAGAAGGAGAAAGGGCGAGAGCGCGTAATAGGAGGACGAGGTTAAGGAGATGGGTGGACTGGAGACATACGTCGACGTTGATGTAGATGCTGATGCCGTCATGCTTGACCCAGGCAGACACTCGGTCGTCCCATTCCTCGGCAGTGTAGTGTCCGACAACAAGAGTGTCCTTGGGAAGCTCCTCGTAGAAACACTTGGGGCTGACGCCGTCGATGAAGAAGTGCAGCGCATTCGCAGCGGCGCTGAGAGACAGGAGAGGCAGAAGGAACTTCATGATGGCCGATTGCGGGCGGGAACGGCGGCGAGCGATGGAAGAGTAATGCGCTTTTCTTCTTCTGCTTCTTCGGGTCTGACGGCGTCGAGGAAGGTCGATTCGTAGAGAGAGTTTGGAGAGGGTGTCTTGGTTGCGACCAATGCGTTTTTCCCAAGTCCAGCCAACAAAGCTCCTTCGACTCTTGTCGCCCATCCACCACCCGGAGAAGCTGCCACGTTCAGAAATGGGCCATTTCAGGGGGGAGGGGCCGCGTCACGTGGTGATAGCGATCTTTGATCAATGGGGGAACGTCGAGACACCTCCAACATTGCATTCATGACTCCCCCATTTTTACGCGTCCATATACTCAAAAAAAAAAAAAACGTTCCAGCTTCAGCAGAGGGGGAAAAAAAAAGACACGTCGAAACGATTATCGATTTTTACTCCCACGAGTCCAACTAGTCAAGCGCAGAGTTCGGCGACCACTTTTTGATGGATTTGATGATGGAAACCCCCGTTTGAGACGAAACCCGCCCGCTGTTTATCCTCGACCCCCGACTCGGCCGGTCGCGATCCGAAATCATGACTTCCTCCGACGTTCGCGATGTGCTCAATCTTCCCGATGGCGCATCTGGCCCTCGGCCAACCAAGAAGCAGAAGATATCCGCGCCGAGGCCGAACCTGAAGGGCCTCGCGCGCGAGGTGCACAACCTGGGCGGCGACAATCCCATCGCCATCGTCCCCGAGGTCACCCACTTCAAGAAGCGACGCTTCACCAGCCGCAAACCCGCTGCGCGATGGGAGATGCGGCCGTTTCGGAACTCTGCGCGCGGCGACTCGAGTCTCGAGTTGCGGCACTGGCGGCGCAAGGACGACAAGGCCGAGCGCGATCCGCAAGAGGGACTAGGTGATGGGGAGATGGCGGAGCCTGCAAAGGACGAGATAGAGGATTCGGCCTTCTCAAAGTACAACGTCCAAGTTTCGGTTCCGCAGTATAGTGACGGTCAATACCAGCAGTCACTGCAGCACGGCGATTGGACCAAGGGGGAGACGGACTACCTGCTCGAGCTGGCCCGCGGCTTTGATCTTCGCTGGCCCTTGATATGGGATCGCTACGAATGGAACCCCCCCGCGACGAATGGAGAGGCCAACGCTGACGGCGACGAGAGTAAGGCCATCGTGCCAGCGACGCGGTCCCGGACCTTGGAGGACCTGAAGCATCGCTACTACGAGGTCGCCTCCAAGATGATGGCCGCGCAGAAGCCCGTCCAATACATGACGCAGCCCGAATTCTCTCTTCATGAACTTATGGCGCACTTCAACCCGCAGCAGGAGAGGCTCAGAAAGGAGTTTGCGCTCAACGCCCTGACACGATCCCGGGAGGAAGCCCGCGAGGAGGAGTCGCTCTTGCTGGAAATCAAGCGGATCCTGGCAAGGAGCGAACGATTCAACGATGAGCGGCGGGAGCTGTACAACCGCCTCGACTACCCGCGCACCGATACCGACATCAATGCTTTCAAATCTTCTGCCGGCCTGCAGAATCTGCTGCAAACCCTCATGAGCGCGGACAAGTCTAAGAAACGCAAGTCTTTGATGGCTGCCGAGGGAGTCAGCCCGGCTGGTGCACCTCCACCACCACAGTCATCGGCAGCCGCCTCTGCAGCAGCCGCACCTGCGACCCACGAGGCTGGACGCCGCGAGAGTACCGTCGCATCCACTGGGCATCGCGATTCGACGGGACCGACGTCGACCCCGACTGCTTCCAACAACAAAAAGGGACAGCAGCAACAGCAAGAGCGCCGCAAGCTTACAAGCCAAGAGGAAGTCTTGTACGGTGTCACGCACCATGACCGACTTGGATCTGGCCCGACGTTCCGTACCGAGAGGATCAACAAATTATTCTCACACAAATCAAACCAACAACAGATGCGCATCACCAACGTCCTCAACGAGCTGGATGTGCCTAGCAAGCTCGCCATGCCCACAGCAGCGACGACGCATCAATACGAGATGCTTCTTGGAGCCGTCAATAGCCTTCTCGATGCTCGCAAGGTTTCAGATAAGATTGATGCCGAGATCAAGGTCGAGCAGGCCAAGAAAGCAGAACGTGAGAAGTCCATGGCGCCGCTTGAGCTAGAGCCGGAGAAAGAGAGCGTACAAGACAAGAAGGACGGTGGAGGTGGTACTACCACCACCACCACCACCACCACCACCAAGGATGGCACATCCGCTGCTGACTCGATAGAGAAGCCAAACGGCGAGGCCCCCCGCCCAGAGCCACCTGTTGGTGACGAAGGAAAGAAGGACTCGGCAGAAAAACTCGACTCCGCGACAGAAGCCCCGACGAAGGAAGCGGAAGAATCGACAGAGACTGACAAGAATGGCCGTCCAGGTAGCAGCGGTGTCTCTCACAAACGTAGTGCGAGCGTCCTCAGCGGCACCAGCGACAAGAGTGCCAAACGCCAGAAGAAGTGAAGCGAGGGGCCATCCAAGAGTCTCCGTGCCTGGTGCCACACTTGAGTGACATCATGCACACAAGACTAGGGAAAGTTCGTACAGGGACACAGGCGTCTCCTGGCATGGATGACGACAAAACATGCCGGGGCCGGTGGTTGCCAGCTGAGACCTGCCACACAGATGAGATAGACCTGGGCTGTCGCGAGACGACGTCTCCTATTGGGCCTGGATAGTTTCTAAGCGGCGCAGGTAGAGAAATGATGTGGGAGTTGGTTGGTGCCTTTCACTAATCACATCTCTCAACACGTACCCCAACATAGAAGCGCTGGTATTGGAGCAAACCTACGCGATTGTCAAACATCAGTGCATCATCGGCTGCTTCTCTCGCCTTCGACACTAGACTATTAGACGCGGGACCGGCTACGAACTAAACAACAAGGGCGTGTAAGGGGAGACACAACGTCACATCTCAGTCTTCTAGGGCGGCAATGAAAGAGTCAAGGGGTTTGAAGCTTCAAGAACTTCTCCTTGAAACAATTAGGGATTTTGACAGCAAGCAGGCACAAGAGAAGAAATAGACGCTGGACGGGACATTGGACGTGAGGGGTGACGTCGTGATAAAGGATCTGCAGCCCACGGGCGGCTGCATTGAGGCTGGTGCTTAATATAGCAACTTTTCCCCAAAAATTATCATTGCACACCCATGTGGTTACCTTGGGTGTTGGTTCGGGGCAAGACCCTAGGACGAGGCAGGTTGAATGACCGGAAGGGTGTAGAGAGCCCGGCGCCTTGGGCCCGACAGACTTCACGGCGCGCGGGGAGGGACAGAGGGGTGCGAATTGATTACCGACATGCCGGAACTGGCTCGCCAGCGCCAATCGGGTGGTCAAGGGTTGCCTCGGGATAGCGCTGCCGCTCCCTTGGGATCCCGTTGCTTTGACGCCGGGGAGTCTGATCGAGGGGCGTGGTTTTGCCAAGAAGCAGGGGACGACAGGGCAATGAGGCCGGAGGGCGTCAACGGCCAGCGCTTGGAGTCGACGAAGCCATCACCATGTCTCTCTCCTCGGCGGGACGCCCGGTGTTGCTGCATGAGCAAAGGTGAAGGAGAGGGGCGTGTGTTGAAGGAAGCCGACGTCTATCGCCGTTGAAGTGGTCCGGAGCTGTAGCCAAGATCCATGCCTTGCAGGACCTTGCCGAGGAAGGGAGCGGCTCGAGCTGCGAGACTGATGCCTTGCATGGCATTGACAGATCTCAGAGATAAAAATAGTCATGTTTAGGCGCCTTGATCTTGATGGTTCTGGAAACTGCGAGATGGGAAGGTGGTGGAGGGCCCGGCGCTTAGACGGCGGCTATAGATGACTGCGTGCTTCATCATTGGGTGGAAAGATCAAGATCTGTGACAAATTTAGCAGCAGCACGTTCAGGGTGAAGTCGTGTTCTTTCTCTTTTAAGAAGATGGAGCATGTCATGAGGTTTAAAATAGATCTCGAGTTGAACTAGGTCTCTTTAGTGATGAATGATGAGTGATGATGAGAGGAGGAACACTTACATGGTGTTGAGGCTCTGTAATGTGACGTCTGGACCACTGTGCAGTGGATGGGGCGGCCTGTAATTGGCTGCCGAGAGCACGGGTGTCGTCTCGAAACCAACGTCTTGTCAGACATATGCTGGGATTTGGTGCAGCTGAACGGGTGCAGAGATATGGGTCAGAATAGATATGGGTCAGAATAGATATGGGTCAGAATATATATGGGTCAGAATATAATTGCCTTTTCCCTTTGTTTGCGCCGTCGACGTCCGTACTTGCCGGTCGGTTTGGGTGTGAGGTGTTCACGTTCGTGCTGGAGGCGAGGATCAGATGGAAATGTGTGCTCCCAAGGACCGTGGGTTTGGACCTCGGCATGGTGCTGGCGGGACGGCTCGGCGAACAGCGGTGCTTCCCCTGTCGCGGCTGCGCTTGGTCGAGATTTGATTCTCGAAATCGACCGGCATTCTCTCTTCTCTCCATTGTGTTTGGGACCCTAGTACATGTTGCTCGCGACGCAGGGGGCAGGCCTCCACTGGGCATGGGTGCAAGGGGAAGCATCCAACCAGCACCTCACCGTCAAACACCTGCGCGCCGCCGCCACGCGAGCAGAGAGAGAGAAAAGAGGGCACTGAGAGACAAGAGAAGGGCAGTAACGGAATCGATGCACGGAGGTGACAGGGTATTCGGGAGAAAGGAACCAGAATGGATCGCCAACGGAACCTACCCAACGAATAACCGGCATTCCGACCAACCAACAGATCATCCATGCCATGTCTTCTCTCCTCGACCATCGAAGCTCTTCTCAAGAAGTACCTTTACTGGCATCGTGCTCTGGCTTCTGTCGATTGATGTTCAGATGGTGCCAACGTCGCCGTTTTCTCGATCCCTTTCGGCAAGGGATGGACGATGGCGGCGGCACTTCTGGGCACGGCTTTTCCATTGTTAGGCGCTGGGGTTCAAGCAGCAAGACGCCACGGAAGAGGGGAGCTGGAGGGCCTGGGGACCAATGACGGCTCACAGCCAGCCGCGTCGCGCTATTCAAGGTCTCGAACCAGTATTGTTGGAGTGATCCGCTCCGCATGTAAATGGCTTTGGATATTGATGCAAACCAGCAATCCCATGAAAGGAAAGGGCCTGAAATGAAACGTTCTCGTTTAGAACACCGGGTTGATGCTGATTCGTGGCGGTGGTCGCTGAAAGGGACCAACAACGAATTGCTAGCTATCCCTGTCTCAGGTGCACCTTCTGGTCAATGAGGCGATCGTTGACTCGGTAGGCTGCTGTTGTCACTGCATTGTGAGCTGGTACCAATCTGAAGACATCCATGGACGCGCAGCCCTTGCTGTTCTTCCTGCCGATAAGCCTCATCTTAAAAAGGTCCGAGATAGCACCCGGAATGGTACGCTCGGTTGACTGCCTCGAGCTCCAGAGAGCCACCCATGCTGATGGACTGAGGTGAGTGATGCCCACCGCCCCGCGTGGGTCTCCCTTCCCCGCGGACAGACACGGCGAGACAACATTCACGTCTGAAGTTGCAGGATAACTGGAGTGAGGTCGCAGTCGACGCAGCGGTGTGCCGGATAGGACGTGTAGTGCAGAATAGAGCCCGTCTATCGTTGTGGTTGGCCTTCAAATCTGTCATTAATCAAGGCGCTAAATACTTTATCACAGGTTCCTCTGGTCTTGAGTATCTGCTGTGACGGATTTTGCATCACCACTACCAGCCCGGCCCTTCTCTCCACGGCGTGGCCAATCACAAGCCGGACGCAGCATAGACCCATCACAGGTTAGCAAGGAATCAGCTGGGAGGCTACCCTATCAACGTGCCACGAGCCAAGACATGTTTGTAAAGGCCAGAGAGTTCGAGTGAAAGCGGTTCGGTTCATCACTTTGAGACAAGCGCCCTGCTGGGACAGCAATCAGGGTGAGGTGCGCACCAGGTGGCAGCAGTCCAAGGGTCCCAACAGGCCTGTCTTCGATGGATGACCTTTGTAGTAACAGGAAACGAGGAACGAGCAACGGGAAATCACGCCCACCTGGATCGTGCAAGTGTATTTCAAGAATTTGGCCATGGAAGTGCTCTGCGATGAAGTGAAAGCCCAAGATTCTGGACTGGAGACTTCGTGAGTGGTGCTGGCGGCAGGTGTCAAACCCATGTCGGCTTGCCTGTAGGGCGATTTCTAAAAATGGAGGGTGGTATCGAAGTACGTACGAACATATTATCTTGGTGCTTGGCCGCGTCCTGGGAGATCTCCTTTTTTCTTTTCGACTTTGTTGGTGCTGCTGGATTCGTCGACAATGGAGTGAAACCATTTGACCCCTGTCGTTCGATTCGTCATGGCAGGGCATGGAAGCCAGGCCGATCGAAACAGGCACATGCGGGACGGATGATATCGACCGGGGTCTGTGACGGTTGTTGAGGCCGCCCGATGAGAAATGACAAACGGTCATCTCTTTAATACCGTGCCAACTCTGAAGCGATGATGAAGGGAAGCGCGACTCAATCAGGAGCGCCGCGCCAGCCCGAGCCATGATGCCGGGAACGAGCAAGGATGTCGAGCTAGTAGCGAGGCTCATTGCGCGTCAGGACACAAGTCAATCGGAATGGCGTCCAGGCTTAGTCGGCGGTCGGGCGCGGGCGCACGAGCTTGTTGTTCAGGATCTCAAGTACGTACCCAGGGTACTACCTCAAAAGGAAACAAGGATGTGGTCTGTCCTTTGACTCCACGTTCTGGCACAGCCGCGGACGGCGGCGGGCGATACGAGACAACTGTCTTAGCGTGTTAGACGCGGCGTTAATGGGCGCCGAGGGTACGCAGTCTCGCCTAAGGTGCCTGAACGTCCACCTCATCCTTGCCGAGGCCGTGGTCTGGTTCTGGAATGCCATGCGTGATTGGCTGCCGGGGCGAGAGGCGCACAGTCCCAACACCACATCCGCCGGCGTGCGGTGGACGGGAGGATAATAGCTTGCGGTTGGTTGAAGCTTGAAAGGGCATGGTTGGACTTTGGTCGAGGGGGCGTTGCTCAAGTCACTGAGGAGGGTGCGAGATCTTGCTCATGTGCTCTTTGGGCATGGTTAAGCTATGCGAACAGAAGATGGTATGATCGGAAAGGCGAGAGCGATAACTAAAGTCTTCGAGGTTGAAGCGGACTAAGCGGAAAAGACAGCTACGAGGGGTGGGAATGCTGTCGATGGTTGAGCCGGAGGAGGCGGAGGCGATTTTTTCTTGCCTGCCCTGCCGTCTAAAGCTGCAGTGCCGCGGCAAGAGCGAACGGGGCGCCGAGCCTGCTCCACCGACGGCGACGGAGGGAAGGAGCCCGTTGAGGTCCTAACCTGGAAAGCAACTAATACCTGCCTGCCCAGTACCTTACACAGGTAGGTAGGTACGCAGCGGATTCTACCCAGGTACCCAATTAAATACCTGTACGGATAACTGTGTGGGAAGATAATGTATACCTACCTAGGTAGTCGGTGTTGGTAATCAGTTTCAAACTGTATCACCCAGGCCTCAAGCCCGAGTAGGTCAGGCATCGATTTGAACCAACACAAAAAAGGCTCGATTTAGGGGACAATGGAGCCGAAGGCAGCCCCAAAACAGTGCTTTCCTTTTCTCCTGCCGCGACATCTCAGCTCTCAGGCGAAAGGTTGGGTGGTACGACCACCCTCCTACCTGGGCTGCCGATGAACACCGGTGTCAGGTACCTACTCCGTACTTCCAAGCTCCTGGAAGGCGGGCATGGATGGATGGAGCCGTGTGCGCGTCACTGTCCGTCGAGGAATATTAATAATACGTCGTGTCACCCGTCTGCCGTCTCAGATCCGAGAAAGCACACCAGTGATCCAGCATCGAAACAAGGGATGCAGCACCGTTTCGCCTGCCGTGGGAGGGATAGGGTTCGATGACTTTACAGAAACGATATTGCGCACCGAAATGAGAAATGGAGACGCGCTAAGTTGACATCTCTCGAGTGGTACGAAGGATCGGGAGCGTCAGCAATTCTCGGCTGCGCTGCCTGGAGAGTCGCAGGGTGCACCGGCGTTAGTTACAGGTGCCCGACACACCAGTTTCGTGTTTGGGCTTCCTCTTCAAGCGCACATGTCGCTTATTGAGTACCCAAGGAGGACCTTGCGGGTATCCGTACAGTTGGGGCCGTTACCGCGGGACGATGTTGTTCATTTCCCCGTTGAATGACCCAGCGATAGGCCAGATTCCCGGAGTTCTTAGAGATCGGCCGGCAGCGGGTGTCACCTAGCTAAGGTATTGTTTCTTGAGTGGTAAGAGGTGGAGCGGTAGTCGTCGACCGTGGGTGATTTACAGGTGATCCTGGCGGCACAGTCTGCTGTTGATTTCGCGCGTGAGATAGACGAGGATGACTCAGACAGGCAACCGCGAGTGGGAAACCCCAACCCAACCCTCGACGGCCTGCCTGCCTGCTTGGCTACCTGGTCATCTAACTTCCATCTTTCCATTTCAAAAGGGATGAAAGATAATTATCCCCAGCAAGCGTGTTGTATTGTATGAGAAGCTCGTGTCTGGTTCTAACTCAACCTTGAACCCACCGTGGCAAGAGCATCGACAAAGGATGCTTGCTGGCTGGCTGGCTCTTATGCCATTGTCCCGTTTCTCGAGTCTGAGGACCGTGGCAGCGCAAATGTTTCTGTGCGGTCCGTGGTCCGCCCTTGCTATACGCACACCGTCACTTTATTAGGTGTGCCAACCCCCGGGCATGGGCCGCCCAGGCACCCTTGTCGCTGCTTCTGAACTCTAGACTCTGGGCGGCCCAGGGCGGCCCCATCGTCAACTAGGGGTCTCTCAGCCAGTCGCGCGGCCCCCATGGCTGCAAGAAAGACGCCCGGCCAGCTTTCGCTCGCGCCAGAGTGACCAAGAATGTGAGAGAGAGCAAGCAGTGAGTATGATGGTGGGTTGAGAGAGACGCCAGCGCCAGAACTGGCCAAAGAAGGGGTGCGCATCTCATGTTAAAGAAGAACGCGCGACGGAGGGTTTCCGTTCCTTCAAGGAGGTACATGCACAGCCAGAGCATGCCAACTGGTACGTAGGTGCGAATCGCTCACCACGACAGCTTCAACCCAGGAACTGGCCACCAAGAGCTGGAGACTTGGGTCCAACGTCGAGATCAGACCAACAGCAATATTTACAATGTAGCAAACCAAAAGGACGCACCGTGGGAGGCAGTGGTCAAAAAGACAGGCAGGCATGACCGGACCCTGTTCATCTTGGTTAAATACTGCGCGTTTGGGTCCGGGGACCGATCTTGACCAATCCCAGATGGTGACGTGATATTCCCTGGTCACAGCTGGCGGGCGATGCCATTGCAGTATCGGGCTTGTTGAAGCTGCTCTCCGCTCTCAGACCTCTGAGACACACACGAGGCCATTCTCTCTTGGACAGGGTGGTGTTGGTTGGTGTTGGTTGGTGTACCTTGGGACTAGAGGTACTTTGGCGTGGGAGAGAGTTCCCAGACCAGGTACGGAGGGGGGGTGGGAGTGAGTGAGTGTGAGTGACGCCGTGCGAAGCGCCATGCCGCCCAGAATTGGAGAAGGTCGGATGGAGGGGGGATTCTGACGGCCCCGGGCTTACTTTAGCGATGAGACTCGACGCCGAGTCGAACTACTAAGCATGACAGGTTCCGCCAAAGACCCCGAGGATTGCTTGCTCCTTTATCGGACTTCTGGGAACAGGTTCCGCTAGTTCCCAAGTTGCTTCGGCATCGAGCATACCTAGTACCTAATCATACTTCTAGCCACCACCGTCACCGCAACCAAGACACTCACAGCACCAACATGATCATGATCAACCAGAGGGAAGAGGAAAAAAAAAAGAAGAGACAGAAAAACCCACCCACCACTCACTGCATTAACCGCACTAGCACCCGCTTCCCTCCACTCCTTCGGTACCACTATGTATACGACTACTAGCACCAACAGGCTCAACACCAACCGCGCGCCCCGGCTGCTGCGCGCCCACCACTTGGATTCCCAGGGTCCCCGGTCCCGGGCTGTCTGATTCTCCCACCCCCCCCTAGTAGTCGCTGGCGCCGGCTGCTGCTGCTGCTGCTGCTGCTGCTGCTGCTCTTTCTTTCTTGCTCTTTGCTCCTCTCCTCGACGGATATGCCGTTTCTATCTCTGCTCGGGCTCTGGGCTCTGGGGCTCTTGAACTCGCCCCGGGCCTTTTCTAGCTCCTCGTTTCTCCTCGCGAAGCCCTGCAAACACAAACTGAAACGAACCAGAGCGCTTCCAGCGTCACTCACCAGGGAATTGACCCAAGCAAGCCCAAGATTTGCCCGTATCTGGCCATGCATTCAAGCCCTTTCGCTGCCACTCTCTCATCTTCTTCCCTTGCCGCCGTTCTCTTTTTAGCTTGATCACTGAACCTGGCTCTCGCTTCTCGGATTCCCTCCTCTCGCTGTTTCTCCTTCTCTTCCCGTTTCTCTTCTTCTGACACACCCTCGTCTTCGATCTCACACCAATCTCGATCCTTCTTCCTTCCCCCCCCCCTTCTACTTCCTCCTTCTTTTC
>JABFEP010000658.1:0-13294 GCA_013618265.1 Fusarium albidum
GCCCCCGCGGTACCTGAGGTGCCGACAAACGACGACACCGACACCGGCGACGTAGCGGACGATAAGGAACACGAGGAGCCTGAGAGCGGAAACGAAAGCGGCGGCTCCCAGGATGGAGGTCACGAAGCTGAGCATGACCACGAACATGCGGTCCCCACGTTCGAGATTGGTTTCTCCTTGATCCTGGGCTTCTTGCTCATGTTCCTCATCGACCGGCTGCCGCGACATGCAACAGACAGCCTACAATCTGCGCCCCAGACGAGGCACATCAGTCTCGACAATCTGAACGGCGACTCGGCTTCGGTGGACGAGGAAGCGGATGGGTTCTTGGGGTCGCTGGCGCCGACTCCGCGACGGGCGCGAAGTTTGGCCACGACGACGGGGCTCGTCATCCATGCCACGGCCGACGGGATCGCCATGGGCGCCTCGTCCACTACCTCGGACATGAAGCTCGGCTTCATCATTTTCGCCGCCATCATGATCCACAAGGCTCCCGCCGCCTTTGGCCTGACGTCTCTGCTCCTGAAGCAGGGTCTGTCTAAGCGAGCCGCCCGAGGCCATCTGATCGTCTTTAGCCTGGCCGCACCCTTTGGTGCGATAACCACATGGCTAATCATCACCTTGCTCGGCGGCAGCAAGGTCGAAGGTGACCACTGGTGGACGGGCATGCTGCTCCTGTTCTCAGGAGGCACATTCTTGTAAGTTTATCACTTGCGTGTCCAAATCGTGTGCATGCGCAATCGCTGACATGAAGCACAGGTATGTCGCCATGCACGCCATGCAGGAGGATAGTGGTGCTCACGGCCACGGCCATGCCCATGATCACGGCCTCAACGGCTACGCGGAGGGCAACGCACAAACTCAGCGGAAACCCAAGGGGCCACAGATGCGTGACACTTTGGCTACCATCGGGGGTATGCTGGTGCCTCTCCTTACGCAATTCGGCCATCACCACTAGAGCGAAGAATGGACGAGTTTTCCTCCCATTTACACATTGCTCTTAATGACGTAGCCCTCCTGGGGTTGAGGGTGAAATATGGCGCCGCATCTGCAAGTATCTGGGATATACGGCGCCTTTTTTTCAACACATTTTCTTCTTTTATCCTCTTCTCCTTCTCCGAGAGCCGGCGAGCTCCAGATTTCTTCATCGCTTTGGGATCGGGCCAGGATAGAATTGTGAGCGATTCTCGAGGCGATAAAAAAGTCAGATCAGTGGGATGAGATGGGTGGGATGTACAACGAACGACATGAACCCATGTAGAATACCTTGGGTAGAAGTGGCTGGCTGTAACTATGAATGACTAGACTTGGGAGGCTAGCAAAGAGAGAGAACGTTCAAGTTGTCATGTTTCAAGGGAATTTGAGCACGTTGATCATGACTTGGGTCTGCTGCATATGAAGCTTTGCTTCTGCCAGTTTCACCTTTTGCATATTTATTTTTCCTCCACTCGGCTGGAGAGTACGTACGTAGTACCAATCCTTTCTTTGCCCGTATAGACCAGGTAGGCAGGCTGTGGATACCAGATGCAAATGTTTGGGTATCAAGTTTCAAGAGCGTGCGTTTCAAGCAGCAACCATCCATGGATCGGACCCCGTCCCGTGCCCCAGGAACCAGGAATCAGGATTTGCCAGGTCCAAGTACAGCACAGCAGCGACAGGAATGGCGTGACCCTTTAGGCAAGGCCGGCAAAAAGGCACGGGAAATGACGGGATGGAGACTAGCTTTGTCTGTTGGTAGCTCTACGGGATGGCTATTATGCCCACGAGCGTCACAGATTGCTTCAAGTTGGGGGGGCTCAACTGAGAAGTTGATAAAACAGGAAGCGTTCTAGCCAAGACAACAGTTCGGCCAGGTCCGTTTTCCACACCAACAGTTGTGATAATAGATAACAGAGGGGAGTCCCGAAGGAATTGGCAAGGGGGGGCTATGGAGCATGGGGCAAGGGCAAGGTAGGAGCGGGAGCATGATGCAGGACTCGAGCAGCGTTTCCAAGGCACTTTGCTACTATGGAGGTTTATTAATCGACAGTTGACGTACAGAGTAGATTCGATGCATCGGAGCCATGCCGCATACATGTGCATATCGCCGAGTTGACGCCATCAGCTAATTAATTACCTATTCCGATACGGGGAGATTGTTGCCGATGAGGGCGACGACGTCAGAGGAGTTGAACTGGCAATGGGGTGGCTTGCGCTAGTACAAGCTTCCGAAATAAAATACGCAATAAAATCGGATAGCAATTGATAAACGTTCCCATCATGGAACGGAAGAAGGCCCGAGTTGGGATATGCTGATGGGAGATGAGTGTCGAGTTATTGGAAATGTCTTGATTCTCGGTTGGTCGGACCGGCCTCGTTGCGACGAGAGGTAGTAAGGGCGCTTGGAGATGAGCCGCGTGAAGCGTCACATTTCGTTGTATTTCGTCACATGGCTAAACTCGATGGGGATACGTACCTGTTATGGACGGAACTGCATTCCTCTCCCTGACAAGGAACAGAGCCGAAACCAATCCTCCAACTCCAAGGCGGCGTCAGACACCGCTTGCAAAAAAAAAAAAAAGAGTAAACGGGCGTGGCCGCGCACCGGAAGCCAGGAGCCACGGCGGTCTTGTGCTACGTTGGTGCTACCTGAGCACGGGCGGGTGCCTCTGAGCGCGCGCGCGAGCGCAGGAACCAACCTACGGATACAGAAAGGCCTGCCTGACGATGAACCAAGCAAGACAAGCAAGAAGTGTTGGCGTTGGAGGATGCATTGCTGAGGATCCGCCGACCGGCTCTCTCTCGCCCACTCACCCGCTGGGCTTGGTTTCGAAACTCCCCGTTCACTCCCCGTTCTAGAATGCATAGTAGATCTGTCTCCACGATAACCTCCAAGCTCTAGTCCTGCAAGCAATTAATACCTACGGTGTAATATAGATAGATAGACTCGAAAGGCGTTCACATGCAAGACGACGCACTGGGAATGACAGGAGGCCTGTAATAAAAGAGCAGGGGCAACTGACCTCTCAACCAGTCCTTCCAAGGAAGGTCTCTAAATAGAGTTTGGAGGGTCCCGTCTGCTCTATGCCAAGGTACGTAGCCTAATGAATAATTACATGCCTCAGACCGGAACCCCTCATGGTCAAACTTGGATCCTTACAATTCAAACCCAGCGGAGGCAAGCAGCGAGCCAAAGCCCAATTAGAGAAATCAGCCTCGTCGGGCAACTCCTTTTGGCTTGAACCGTGTCTTTTCTTTCGTTCTTGTTTTATCTCTCGTTGGCTCAATCATCCCCCGGTTATTCCTTGTCTCGCGCGCCCTGGCCTCTCTCCACATTCGTTGATTGATTGATACACGTCCATCTCGGCGCCTCACACCCTTGTCCGGCCCCGTCCAGACAAAAGACGGAGAGGCCCATTACACACAACTGGTAAGACAATCTCACCCGCATGCCCAAGCCCTTCCCAGCCAAGATACCTGGGGCCATTTGCCGGCCACGGCGACAGCCGGCATGATCAGAGCGAATACACAACACAACACAACAAAGCAGCAAAGCCACAAGAACAGGAAGAGCCACAAGGAAGATCGGCCCAAGAGCAAGGGGAACAAGGGAACGGCTGACGGGACGGAACCCTGAAGACAAGAGCTGAGAACTGTAACGGATTCCGTTTAGCGCCCCCTCAATGCCGCCATCGTTCTTCGCCCTCGCCCGACCCACGCTACCTCGCACGCTCCAGGTCATCAGCCAGGCCCAGCCCCAGTTGCAAGCCAAGATTCTCTGATCCCAGCCCCAGGCCGTCCCCGTCCCTGTGTCCCGTCGTCGTCCCTGGACCGCAAGCCCGTCTCTCCACCACCATTTCCGCTCTGATACCCATCACCATTCACCGTTCGTTTCTGCTTCTTCACTCCCGCTTCCTGTTTCCTCTCTCAATAACTTCACTTCCAACCCTGTCGAGCCTCTTTCTTCCCCCTCCCCTAGCGCTCTCATCAGCGACTTGTCTCGGCCATTCTGCATGTGCTGACGTCTCCCCTTTCACTATTGGTAATAACAGACAGGCCGCGCTTCGGTCTCCTCTCTCTCTCTCCACCCCCCACACCCACCCTCTCTCCATTTTCGCCGTATCCTCCTCAACATCCACCGTCGCCATCCCTGGCGAGCCGCCTTCATCGCGCTTCTCGACTCTACCTACGATCTCTTTTTAGCGTCCATTCTCGCGCCGCAGACGACCCCCCTCTTGGGCGGCGGGCCGGGCCATGGCCGGTTACCAGCGACCCATGAGCTTTTCCGAACGGCGAGGAAGCGCCCTTAGCGACGACTTGACCCTCAACACCACGAGCAACCCCATGATTAACCACTGCTTGGAAAAGCTGCCCCAGCAGCAAAGGCACCCGCGAGGGCCTCCGACTCCGAGCATGTCTACACCGGCTGCAGACTTTGACCAGCAACTCACCGGTTCGCCTCCACCGCCTCCAACGCCCGCCGCTTCCCCGGGCCCATCGCACTTTCAGCCAGACTGGAGCGATGCTGCGGATGACGAAGATTTCTTCCTCGCAAAGGTTCGCCAGCATTTCAAGAATTGCTCCGGCCCTCAGCGGACCCGCGTTCTCGCAGACCTGCTCAATCTCTGCACCAGCCAGCAGTTGAGCTTCGTCCATCAGTTTGTCAGCCCGTTACTCAAAAAGGATCCTTTCACCAGCCTCCCTGACGAGCTGTGTCTTCGGGTATGCTGATGCATCAAAAATATGCTACTGGTTGTCTGTCTATCCTTGCCAAACTAACCGCTGACATGTAGATCCTATCCTTCATTGACGACCCGAAAGTCCTGGCACGAGCCTCACAGGTATCGAAACGATGGCGAGATCTCCTCAGCGATGACATGACATGGAAGAACCTCTGCGTCAAGCACGATTACGGGCGGAGGTTATCCGAGGTCTACACAACTGCGCCGCACTTTTCTTCACGATCAGCTGCCCAGGCTTCCAATGGGATCGATGCCGATGGCGCCAGTAGCACCTTCCACGGCGGCCGCTCTCTCATGTCCCACGGCCTGGGAACACGAAGCTTTGATGGGTCAATCGGTTCTGTTAGACCTAGGCTACGGACCTACAAGTCTCACTTCAAGCAGAGGTATTTGGTAGAGGCCGCCTGGAGGTCCGGGGGGACGAGTACCACCAGGAACATCACCCAGGAAGGGGGCGTTGTCACAAGCTTGCATCTAACATCCAAGTACATCATTGTGGCCCTCGATAACGCCAAGATCCACGTGTTTGATACCGAGGGTGACTCGCAACGTACTCTGCAAGGCCATGTCATGGGCGTTTGGGCTATGGTCCCTTGGGATGACACGCTGGTCAGTGGTGGTTGCGATCGCGATGTGCGAGTCTGGAATCTCAAGACGGGGTGAGTAAGAAGGAAAGAAAGAAAGAAAGAAACCGGGGCCTTTGGTGACGGCAGTGATGGCTAACCTTGCTATAGTGCCTGCCTCCATACACTGCGAGGCCACACCTCGACCGTCAGGTGTTTGAAGATGGCTGATGCCAACACCGCTATTTCGGGCTCCCGGGATACGACACTACGTATCTGGGATATCCGCACCGGTCTCTGCAAGAATGTTCTCGTGGGCCATCAGTCTAGTGTCCGATGCCTCGAGATCAAAGGTGACATTGTCGTATCCGGTAGCTACGATACCTTTGCTCGGGTATGGAGCATCTCTGAAGGCCGCTGTCTTCAGACTCTACAGGGCCATTTCAGCCAGATATATGCGATTGCCTTTGACGGCAAGAGAGTCGTCACTGGCAGCCTGGATACGAACGTCCGAATCTGGGATCCTACTTCTGGGTATGTTTGCAGTCGCCCTTTTGACACGAATTGACCACAACTAACGCCTTCGCAGTGAATGTCTTGCTATTCTCCAAGGCCATACGTCACTCGTTGGTCAATTACAGATGCGTGGCGATACCCTCGTCACTGGTGGGTCTGATGGCTCTGTCAGAGTCTGGTCGTTGGAAAAGATGTGCCCCATCCATCGTCTTGCAGCCCACGACAATAGCGTTACCAGTCTCCAATTTGACGATACTCGAGTTGTGAGTGGCGGTAGTGACGGCCGAGTCAAGATCTGGGATCTCAAGACCGGGCACCTAGTTCGAGAGCTCATCGCTCAAGGAGAGGCTGTGTGGAGAGTTGCTTTTGAGGACGAGAAGTGTGTTGCCCTGGCCTTGAGGCAGGGTCGTACAGTTATGGAGGTAAGAGATGGACTCTCGAGATGTGAACAAGGTCGGAGGCTGACTGTCGTAGGTGTGGTCATTCTCGCCGCCCGAAGAGATGCTCTACGACTGCCCTCTCTCGCTTCAACAGCGGGTGTTGGAAGACGATCCGAACAGGCCCCTGAGCGCAATGGCCATTGACTATCGAGGCTCGCCATCTGTGTTGACCAGCCCCAACCGGGTCTCATCGGCTCAGGTTGTCGAGATGCAAGACGCAGGGCCGTCGACAGCCCCCTTGCAAGGGGGCACGTTCTTCCATGACGATTAATGCGCCAGCTTGGTTGACGCAGCCGAAACGACCGCTTTCGGAACGACCTAGTTTTAATAGCTGCGGGCTCCGGGCATGAGGGGCTCATCTACTACGGATTCAACACTTACTACAGAGCGGCGGATCCGGTTATCCGCCCCGGCATTGTACAATGGGCTTGCTTCGGGTTGTAGTAGAGATGGTTGAGGCATTGGGAAGCATGTTTACGGCGTTGCTGCATCACCAGGTCGAGCATAACCATGGAAGGCCTGGATCTGCATGACATATGACAGCATGAACCTGGGGATTAAGGGAACTGGAGCTTCAGGGACGGAGTGGAGTTGCATCTTCACAGGCGGGCTTGGGCGGTGCCAGGAGCAAAGTATAGCGTGCTGGTTCTTGATATAGCTAACCATAATACCAGAGACTCGGCGCTGTGTATAGAAGGATTAGAAGCGAAGCCACCCCAGGCAGGGAGTCACTTTCAGAATTAATATATTCTCTCCCAATGTTCAGTTCAGTTGCACACTGTGTTACTGGTGCTCTCTCTCTCTTGAGAAGCTCGACAGTCAATCTGATGCCATGACAACGACTATAGTAAGCGTTTGACCACTTATTTTATCAGATGACATTGAAAAGTCGTTGGGCTCCTGCAGAAATTGCTCACTGGCAAATCCCAGCGTCGGGGCTCGGAGAAAGAAAAGACGAGGGAAATTGTGGATGAGGGGCCCACATCGGAAGACGCACCGGAGTACATTACCCCGACGAAGTTATACTCCACCCAAGCGGTCCGAATCGCAGGAAATGGGTGTAAAGACGTCTTTCCGAGAGGTCAAAGATACATGAGGGGCATTTTACATAACATAGGATGATATTTATCTACTTAATCAGGGGCTTTCATTCCTCTCAGGAGAACCCGAGCCACCGAAAGGGAGGACAGTCAACGAACAGGTGGTTATCACGTGGGGCCCCGCTAGTCCTCTTGGGGATTAGACTCGACCAACAAGCAAGCTCAACGCTCAACCACCGCGACTTTTTCTGAGCTCCCATCCAGCCAAGTCGTCGTTATCTGCTCGACAACGTCCTCCTCCCAATCGATTCAGAGGCACCTCCATAATCACCATGTTGTCTCGAGCTCTCCGCGTTCCCCGGGCGCTGCCTCTGCGCGCCAGGGTCACTGCTCCTGCAGTCATCGCCGCCCGCTCCGTTACCACCAACGCTGCGTCTGCGTCCCTGAGCCACTCAGTCCCTCAGGTGAGAAAATGCGCCCTTTCCGACCCTCGACAGCATCGCGAGATTTCTTGCACCAAGACTCCATTCGCCTTTCTGCGCCTCGTTCCTTGACTAACGAAGGACTCACCCCCTCCCCAACAGTCCGATGACGAGCCTTTCGCCGTCAACCTCAGCGATGAGAGCTTCGAGACCTACGAGCTGGACCCCCCCCCTTACACCCTCGAGGTGACCAAGAATGAGTTGAAGCAGATGTACTACGACATGGTCAGCATCCGGTATGCGAGATTCCCGGCCAAGGTCATTATTGGGCTGTCATTTGTGCTAATAATCCCGCAGACAGATGGAGATGGCGGCCGATCGTCTGTACAAGGAGAAGAAGATCCGTGGTTTCTGCCATCTGTCTACCGGTCAGGAGGCTGTCGCCGTTGGCATCGAGCATGCCATCACCAAGGAGGACGACATCATCACCGCTTACAGATGCCACGGCTACGCTCTGATGCGCGGTGCCGCTGTCCGATCCATCATCGGCGAGCTGCTCGGCCGACGTGAGGGCATCGCCTACGGCAAGGGTGGTTCCATGCACATGTTCTCCAAGGGTTTCTACGGCGGAAACGGCATCGTCGGCGCTCAGGTCCCTGTCGGCGCTGGCCTTGCCTTCGCCCACAAGTACAACGAGAACAAGAACGCCAGCATCATCCTCTACGGTGACGGTGCCAGCAACCAGGGCCAGGTCTTTGAGGCTTTCAACATGGCCAAGCTGTGGAACCTGCCTGCCCTCTTTGGCTGCGAGAGTGAGTTTGTGCCAGAGTGAGGACACTTTTGAAGCACAAGACTAACAGCACTGCCAGACAACAAGTACGGCATGGGCACATCTGCTGCCCGCTCCTCGGCCTTGACCGACTACTACAAGCGTGGCCAGTACATCCCTGGTCTCAAGGTTAACGGCATGGACGTCCTCGCCGTCAAGGCTGCTGTCAAGTACGGCAAGGAGTGGACTGCCGCTGACAAGGGTCCTCTTGTCCTCGAGTACGTGACCTACCGATATGGCGGTCACTCCATGTCCGACCCCGGTACCACCTACCGAACCCGTGAGGAGATCCAGCGCATGCGCTCTACCAACGACCCCATTGCCGGGCTGAAGCAGAAGATCCTGGACTGGGAGATCACCACTGAGGATGAGCTGAAGAAGATTGACAAGGAGGCCCGCAACCACGTCAACGAGGAGGTCGCCGCCGCTGAAGCCATGGCTGTGCCCGAGCCCAAGCCCGAGATTCTGTTCGAGGACATCTACGTCAGGGGTAGTGAGCCCCAGTACATCCGCGGTCGCATGGTCGAGGAGAACCACTACTTCCAGTGAGGGGTGGGGGAAGCAATAGTATCCCATAATGATCCAAGCACTTTGTTGCATGTTGTAATATACATCCATGACTATCTTAGAGAGAGAGAGAGAGGCCTGGAATGGTCCGAAAATGGAGAAGGGCGGGGACCCAGGATACTTTTTTTGTGGAATAATGCATGTTTTTCTGGTGGTTTTCAGCAATCATGTTTTCTCCCTGGCCCCATAACTCTCATGATGAAGTGGTGAATGTCGGTCCATCTCTCGGCCTATCTCACCCGAATTTTGCCGGAGGGACCTAGCGGAAACAAGACGGCTTTTGCAGATACTTGCCCTTCTGTCTGGGTACGGACTTGTATGTAGGCTCTCACGTGACCAGGCATCTTGTCGCGTTCTAGAATCTTACCCACGTCGCGATCTACTATTAACGCGCGATTCTGCCTATGGCGCGGCCATGCTAGCTCTCGGTATCAGCAGTCGCGTCCTCACCATTGCCCCTCTCCTCCAACACAACGCCTCGAGATTGGTATCACGGCCTTCGATTCGATATATTTTGTACCATTTCTCCATTGAATACACGCGGAATCTGTGCATCATGGCACCCAAGCAAGCGACACTCGGGTATGTCAAGTCCAGGCAGAGCACGATTGGGTGCGTGTGCAGGGGGGCTCTAGCAGTGGATGGGGACTTGGTTCACTGACGAGCTTATTTTATTTGCCTCTAGCAAGTTCTTTGGTGCAAAAGGCGCGCCTCCTCCGAGGCAGACGAAGCTGTCCTTTAGCACCAAGGCAGCGAAGAAGGAGGAGGCCGGCGATGAAGATGTCGATACAAAGGCGAGCTCAGACCCAGAGAAGGGTAAGCAGGCTCGTGTGTATCTTCGAATGCTTGACTCTAATCCTGATGAATAGATTCCAAGAAGCGTGCTCGTTCAACAAAAGATGAAAAGGCCGATCCCGAACCGACCCCGGTCAAGAAGGAGGAGGTTGATGACGACAGCGATGGTCCCGTCACCAAGCGGGCACGACGATCCCGCAAGCGAGTTGAAGAGGAGGAAGACGATGAAGTGATGGAGGAAGCGACCAAGGAAGTGAAAGCTGCACCTCCCAAGAAGGCGCTGAAGTCGCCAAGTCCCTCGCCGAAGCGCAAGTCTCCCAAGCGATCCAAGGCCAAGGCCACCAAAGAACCTGCCACAGAGGACATTGACGAATCTGCTAAGGAGGAGGCGTCAACAGCGTCTGCCTCGGAGACAGAGGAGGATCCAGACGCTGAAGAAGACAAGGCCGAGGTCGCGGCCAAAGCACGGGAGATGGTCCAGACTAAGCTCAAGTCCAAGCCCAAGGACCCCTATCCCGACTGGAAAGAAGGTGCCCCTGTTCCTTACGCAGCGCTCTGCACGACATTTTCTCTCATCGAAATGACGACCAAGCGTCTGATTATCACGGAACACTGCTCGTTGTTCCTACGCCAAGTCATGCGCTTGACGCCTGATGACCTCCTTCCGACTGTCTTGCTCATGATCAACAAGCTGGCTCCCGACTATGCTGGCCTCGAGCTGGGCATTGGCGAATCCTTGATCATGAAGGCCATTGGTGAGACGACTGGCCGGAGTCTCCAAGTGATCAAGGCGGATCAGAAGGATATCGGTGACCTTGGGCTCGTGGCTGTCAAGAGTCGATCGACCCAGCGCACCATGTTCAAGCCCAAGGCTCTGACGATCAGGGGAGTCCATCAAGGGCTGATGAACATTGCGACCGTCACTGGGAATGGGGCACAGGGCCGCAAAGTGGACGGCATCAAGAAGCTGCTGGCAGCGGCCGACGCCAACTCGACCGGAAAGGTTGATATCACCAAGGACAAGGGCGGACCCAGCGAAGCCAAGTTCATCATTCGATTCTTGGAGGGAAAGCTAAGACTTGGCCTCGCCGAGCGGACAGTTCTGGTTTCACTCGCTCACGCCATTGTTTGTCATGAAGCAGATGCCAAGGGAAAGGTTCCCAGCACATCGGAAATGGAGAAGGGCGAAGCTATTCTAAAGACGGTGTACAGGTGAGCGCTTACGCAGAAAATCCCCCAACGGGAAGCAATGCTAACAAGGCACAGTGAACTCCCCAGCTACGACGTCATCATCCCAGCTGTTCTCGAACACGGCGTCATGAACCTTCGCGAGAATTGCAAGCTGCGGCCTGGCGTGCCCCTCAAGCCCATGTTGGCGAAGCCAACCAAGGCCATCACTGAGGTTTTGGACCGCTTTGAGGACCAGACCTTCACCTGCGAGTACAAGTATGACGGCGAGAGAGCTCAGATTCATTACGTTGCCAAGGACGCGCCTCAGGCCATGAGCGAGGCTAGCCAGGGAGCAGCCAAGGAGGCGGCAGCCGGAGTGGCAAGCATCTTTTCAAGAAACTCGGAAGACCTCTCCAGAAAGTACCCTGATATCCTTGCCAAGCTCCACACCTGGGTCAAGGCTGATACCAAGAGCTTCGTGCTGGACTGCGAAACTGTGGCTTGGGATGTGGATGAGAAGAAGGTGCTGCCCTTCCAGCAGCTCATGACTCGCAAGAAGAAGGACGTCAAGCTTGAGGATGTCAAAGTCAAGGTCTGCGTGTTCGCATTCGATCTGCTATACTTGAACGGAGAAGCCGTTGTCGAGAAGGCCCTGCGCGAGCGGCGCGAGCTCCTGCAGACAGCATTCGTGCCAGTCGAGGGCGAGTTCGCCTTCGCCACCCACATGAACGGCCAGGAGCTCGACGAGATCCAGCTGTTCCTCGACGAAAGTGTCAAAGCGTCCTGTGAGGGCCTCATGGTGAAGATGCTGGATGGCACTGAGAGTGGGTATGAGCCCAGCAAGCGCAGTCGCAACTGGCTCAAGGTGAGAATCCTCCCCCCCCCCTCATTTACCATTACAAATTCGCCCCTTACTAACTATGAACCTCGTAGATCAAGAAAGATTACCTCTCTGGCGTTGGAGATTCTCTCGACCTTGTTGTCCTCGGTGCATATCACGGCAAAGGAAAGCGCACATCTGTCTATGGCGCGTTCCTCCTAGCGTGCTACAACACCAACTCGGAGACGTACGAGACGGTGTGCAACATCGGCACAGGCTTCTCGGAGCAAGTCCTCGACGATCTTCACAAGCAGCTCTCCGAGATCACGATCGACCGACCCAAGCCCTTCTACTCTCACTCCTCCGGCGGCCAGCACCAGCCCGACGTATGGTTCGAGCCCCGTTACGTCTGGGAGGTCAAGACTGCCGACCTGACGCTCAGCCCCCGGTACAAGGCGGGCGGCAAGGAGGGCGTCGACCCTTCGGGTGACAAGGGGATCAGCCTGCGGTTCCCGCGTTTCATCCGTGTACGCGATGACAAGAAAGCCGATGCCGCCACAACGAGCCGCCAGGTGGCAGAGATGTACCGCAAGCAGGAGAGCGTGTCCAAGAGCAAGGGACCTGCTGTGGATGACGACTTTGAGTATTAGATTTCTGGATCTTTTTTTTTTTTTTATGGGAACTCGTCCAGGAGGGATGCATTTGACTGGCGGGTTTCTGCTCTGGCGCTGGGAGGTCATGGATTACTATTAGTCTCGACATGTTTTGAGAGGGCTTTCCTAACTTATAAGCCCCTATGTATGATGAATTCATTTCTCGAGACATTTCATAGCCACTGTTCACGGTTTGATGCGCTGATTAAAGCACAAGTCTTTGTTGAACGAAACGTCTATATGGCTTCGACAGAAACCTAAAAAAGATATATAGTCATGACATGGATCGTAGATAACCCAGATACCCCCCCATCTATTGCAAGGTCGTTCTATAACATGGGCTCCTCCCCTCGTATACTGTCCCCATCGTCGCCTGTATCCGCCCCTCGCAAGAGGCCGCTGCTCTCGCCACCTTGGTCGTCGTCGTCGTCCATGGCGTCCGTCACGCCTGTCTCGTGGCCCCGGCCACCGGCGGCCAGGCCCGAGGTGCGGCGAGTCTCCTCGGCACCGTTGAGGACGTACCAGACGTCCTTCTTGGTCAGCAGGCCCTGCAGGACGCCGCGGTCGCTGAACAAGAGGTAACGCAGGCCGAGCTTCTGGAAGTAGGTCGCCACCAGATGCAGGCTCGTGTGGGAGGGCAGCGTGAGCGGGGTCTGGTCCATCCAGGGGCGCAGGTCGAGGGTGGTGCGTGGGTCGGCGAGGGCTTGGTGGGAGAAGAAGACCTCCGTCTCCGGGGGCAGGGAGCGGGGAGGCTGGGT
>JABFEP010000659.1:0-11320 GCA_013618265.1 Fusarium albidum
CTTATCAACTGGGTAGGGAAGTCGACAACGGTGAACCTTACCTAGCGAAGGCAGGCGCGAAGCTTTTTCCGAATATTTATCAAAGTAAGTACCTTTGAGTCGCTTCTTGACCTAAATGGGTTAGTGACCACAGCTAGGTTCCCGAAGGATCGAGCACAATTTCCCGAATGGAGGCCGCCCTTAACAACTTCTTCGACTGTTAATAACTATTATTATAGATGTCTGCAACTAAGTAATGTGATAATAACAACTAGCGACCTAGATTAAAACTAGGAAGCCTAAGTGTTTTATTATTTTTTTTAGAATTCTTAGAGCTCTTTTATAGTAGATTTAAAAAAGTCTTTACAATTAGTATAGTCTAGGTTTAGAGGTGCTATGCTTATAAATTTATAGGGGTTAGTATTAGTTATACGTGCCTAAGGCATCTATTACTATAGGAGAAAGAGGCCCGGCTTAAGACCGGGTCTACTATAGGCCTAAAAGAGTTACGTGCTAGTTATATAACTAGCCCGGATCGTATTATATTTATTTATTCATTAGGGTTAACTTACTACGGGTTAAATTAAGTATTATTACATCTATTAATAAAAATACTACTCTTCGTTATATATATTTACCTAGCTTATAGCTATAACCCTGCTAATACTAATTAGTATTATTACCTTTATAATAATATAGATTCGTAAGGTAGAAGAGAGGTTATTCCTAATATATACTTATACTAGAAGGAAGAACTTACTATATCAGTGAGAATAAAAAGATCTAGGAGATTCTTCGTCTTATAACTTAAATCCTAAACTTATATAAACCTTAGAGACTACTAACTTAATAATAGAATAGTTAATCCTAGCTAGCCCCAAAGTAAGTATCTTATTATACTTTTTATTAATATAAGTAATAATATAGTAAAACCGTCTTTGTCCCTATTAGAGAGCGAAGAAGACCTAAACTATATTTAATATCTAGTTAATATAGGTTTCCCTCCCTAGATCATAAAATCTATAGACTATACCCTACTTGATTAAGAGCCTAATAAGAATATATTAATTAAGTATCTTAATACCTAAGCGGTTAGACAAATAGCCGCTTAAAAATTGAAGATCCCTTAACTAATTAACTAAGAACTCTTTTATAATTTTTAAGAGGCCTTTAAAGAATAGTTTTATATATAGTTTAATATCTTATATAAAGATATTAAAAGCGAATTCTAATAATTTCTTTTATTACATAGTATTTCTACTAGATAGTCTAAAAGCCCAATTATTAATATTTTTACTAGCCTAATTATAGCTACTAAGCTCTTAGAATAAAACTAGAGAGTAATTAATAATCTCTAGATACTACTCTATCTAAATTCAATATTAGCTAGGAAATTTCTATTAAAAACTAAATTAGAAAGAAATCTAAAAAACCCTAAAATTATATTACGCCCTTAGTAAGCTCGGTCTAAATAAGACCTAAAACCTATCTTTTAAACCCATTTACTATCAATATAAAAGCTCTATAGTTATTATTATTATAATAATAATAGTACTTAAGGAAATACTAGTTTAGACTAAGGTTTTACTATTCTTATTTTGATATAACCCTAGTTTAATCTTAATAAGTATATTACTAGTTAAGAGGACCGGATCTAATAAGAGCCTGTTAATCTTTAACTAGTATACTAACTAGGTCCTACCCTACCAAGAACGACCCTATTTCTATATTAGCCTCCTTACTAAATACGCTATTAAGACAGAGTATAAATACCCTCTACGGGATATAATTAGACCTAGTTAGTACCTAGATATAACCTTAATTAGTAATGGTATTGTATTTTACTAAGGGAAGTTCTAAATAAAATTCTACTTATAACGATTTTAATATAGTTTATTAAGGTATAAAATCGGGATATAAACTATACTAAAGAGCCCTATAATATATTAGATAAGAAGGTCTTATACTTTCTTAATATATATTAATCTATCATAATTAAAAAGTTATAACTCTATATAGTATTTCTATTAATTCTTAAGAAGGATATATTAAAGTTCTTTATATTCTTGATAGAACTTAGTATAATCTTTATATAAATATATTAGACCCTTTATAATTATTTTAAAATAGATACAAATTATAAATAATACTTTATAAACTTGACTTTAATCTCATTTATTAAGATAAGGGAATAAAACCTAACTAAGCTAGCTATGTAAACCCTTGATAAGATATTAAAAAAGCTCTAATAATATTAGCGCGCGCTTAGTCCCTAGTATAGAGGAGATCCTTAGCTAATATTAGCTATAGTAAAGATATACTATAGTATAGCTAAGCTAGAATCTAGACTCGTTATACCTTTGAACTCTTTTAAATAGCTATCGAGATAGCTACAAGCCGCGCTAGTTATAGCTAAAAGTAAACTAGGTATAATAATAATAGGGAACTAATTTTTTATTAACTAAAAGATAAAACTAGGCAATAAAAAGAGATAATATAGGCGAAGCACTCTTAGTAGAGCTTTAAACTAGAGGGTAAAGTATTATATATATAGTAAGTAAGACTACCGCTTATATAACTATATACCTAAGAAACGAGAAGCTTTAAAGAGGGAATAAAAAAAGACCTAAGATTTTCAAAGCTAGCAAGGGAAGTTCTTGTTATTCTTAATGGAATATAGAGGAGGAAAAAAGTTAGACAATACGCTTAATAAGATATCTAATAAGGAACCCGATAGATTCAATAATAGAGCTAACCTAGAGACATATTTTACTTAATGCGATAACTATAAAGTATTTACAATAGATTACTATAATAAATTTAAGACTACTTAGGTATGATTTAATAATATAACCTAGTATTAGATTATATTATAATATTACTAAATTATATCTGTTACTTCTAATTAAATACAGCTAGAAGTAGCTATATTTCTATTAGACTAATACTAAGAAATAGTATACTATAGCTAGATACTGAATATAAGGGTATTTAAGATCTTAACTATTAGTATTAGCTAGGTAAAGGTATTTATCCGCGAGTTTCTTCACGCGAAGATTAATACTATACGAGCTAGAGATAATATAGTTATAAGGGTATAAAGCTTTAGGCGCCGTAGTCTCGCTAAGAGGTCGGGCCCGAGCCCCTTATGTAGTATTATAAATGGCAATTACAGCACAATATGCTATAATTAGTTAATCTTTTAGTCTATTGAGCAGCTATTACACCTTCCTGGTGCTAGTATAATTATTATAGAATATTATAGGTCTTCTAGCTATACGGAAGGTCGTTGGTTTGAATCGCGTACGTGAAGCAATCGCTATGCAGTCACCGGTAGAATGACCTTATAACCGCGTTAGGCTTACGTTTAGGCTTATAAGGCGGTGTGTAGTTGCTACTGCGGCTAGCCTTAGGGGTTAATAATAGTTATATGCTCCAGGCCATATAAGCGGGGCCTAGTAGCGAGGTTATATTAGTAGTGCGTTAGTAGTCACATAACCTAAGAGCCTAAACTATAGGAGACAAAGAGCCCTATAACGACCTGAGGACGGATCGCTATTCATAAGGGGTAATTATAAGAGTGTGAAGCCTTAAGCGCTGTAGCCTCGCTAAGAGGTCGGGCCCGAGCCCCTTATATATTGTTGTGAAAGGCAATTACGGCATAATATGCTATAATTAATTAATTCTTTAGTCTATTAGGCAGCTATTACACCTTCCTAGCGCTATTATAATAGTCTAGTTTAGTAATGGCTTAAGAAAGGGAAATATTAAGACCCTTAATGTAAAAGAACTACTAGGTAAGATTATATCACTTACTATATAATAGATAATAATACCCTATTTCTCTTCTACCTAAAGAATATAAATAAAAAATAGTAACTATATACTTTGATAATACTACAAATAAACTTATTAATTTTTATATGAAAAACTGAGTAGATATAATTAGAAAATTTAGCTATAGGTAGTTCTATACTCTCTTATATACATAAGTAATAGTAAACTTTACTTAGCTAGAGTTATAATACATATACTGGCAATTTAGGTACCTATTAGTTAATAATCTAGAAGCTTTACTAACCTATACTAGCTATAAGATAGACCGAAAGGTGATTGTAATAATATAAAAGCTTTATTATTCCTATTAAGTTAAGGGACTTATACCCTAGAGGTTTAGATTTATCTTAAAGCAAGAAATAGATTATAACTTTGAGATTATTATTAATATAATATATATTGATAAGAGGCTAGTCTTTTATATAATAGATACTAGAATAAGCTTCTAGGCCGCGAGATTCCTAGGGGAAATAGGAGCTAAAGAGATATAGATAAAGCTTAAGGGATATTAGATCGATATATATCTAGAACCCCTAGATATTTTATCTTACAATACTAATACTAACTTTGACTCTATAGAATTCTATACTAAAGCTAAACTAGCTAGTATTATAATTAACTAGATTTCTATTGAAGCTTATTAATTAATTAGAAAGATAAAAAGATATTGTCACGGTACTGACTCTCGAGAGTCAGTACCGTGGCAGTTATTATATACTACTCTAATAATCTTATAAGATTATTCAGGCAGAGATGTATTATAAAGGTATTATAGGCAACTAACGCATACTTATAAATAGTAGTTAAGGCTATTAATAATATAGCTAGGCTAGACAGACTTATACCTACTTTACTAGTATTTAGAGTATATCTTAAGATTACTAAGAACTTGCTACCTATAGCTTTATAATAGTAACGCGCCGCCACTATTTTAAAAGTAATAATAGAGCTTAAGAGAATATATACGAGACGTACAGTATAGAACGCACTTAGCGCTTAAGGCGGTATCAATATAGAGGTAACTCTACTAGCATCGCTACTAATCGGAAGCAAAGTACTAGTATATAGAGAAAAGAAAGGCTAGAAAGGCCCCTTTATAATTAAGTTTATTACTAATAAGGATATAACTATCTATCTCAATAATAGTCTATTAGTATTTAAAAATACCACCATTAAGCTATACTACTAGCTTTTAACTATACCTAAGATAGAACCAAATCTTTTATAAGAAGATAGCAAAGAGAAAATTATAATATAGCCTAACAAGACTACTCTATAACCTAAGAGGGGAAAACAAAATTATATAAGCGACCTCTTAAATAGAAACTAGAGCTAGCCTTAGTAAAGCGGCCTCAAGGAAGACCCCGTAAGAACCTAGTAGCTAGAGCTAACGTATCTAAAAAAGAGAAAAGCAACTATAAATTAGAAGTTAAGCTATAATAAAAAAGAAGAATTACTATTTTAAGACCTTCTTTTAAGTAGATTATCGCGCTAGAGATCGATAAACTATTCGTAGCCGGCGTTGTTATATTTATAAACCTTACTTAAATAATATAATCTAATATATAGTTCTTTAGCTCGCAAGTTATACACGAGGTAAAGAATAAGAGGACTAAGCTATACGAGAAAGTAAGGCTTATTATATATAGATTTAATAATAAAGAAAAGTGTTGGTTCGTCTTCACATATATATGTGGGAAAGCAAAGATAACAGGGTGGGCTCCATCATTCGATATATTCAGAGCTATCCAAGAAGGGAAGAGGGAAAAGCTACGACTCACGATGTGGCCCCTTGTGGCCCGACTCGGCCGTGGTCACGTGATGCGTTCGGCATCACGGGTTCTACTTGATCCGGCCCGGACCCGAAGAGGGCCCGGTCCGAGGCAACGGCTGCCACACACAAGTTACTAACAAAAACACTCCTATCTTAACCTAAGCCCCTACTATATAATATATAGGATAATAAATTATACTAGTTATTATTCTATATCTAGGAGGATAAGGACTTTATACCTAGCTACAAGATATTATCTAGGTATATATATAATCTAAGATAAAACTAGTAAGAATTATCTTTTTACAACTACTATAAGAGCTTAAAATAAAATACCCCCTAGGAATAGTTCTAAGAGTTAATAAGCTATTATATAGTCTAGTTAAATTAGAATTATCTTAATTTACTACCTATAATAAGTATTACAATATAAATCTCTATATAGAACCCTTAGTATTTGATCTATACCTCTTTATTATAAGAGAAGGAGAAGAGTTTAAAATTACTATAATATAGATAAATAATATATTTAATATTAAAACAAAGATAGTTATTGCTTACAAAGAAGAAGAACTAAAGAAGACTAGACTTAAAGCAAAGCTATAATAATTCCTTGGCGATAGTAACGAATATGATTTTAATAGAAACTACCTCTGTTTTAATAAAGATAGACTTACTTACTAGTAAAAGGGATAATCCAATAAGCTCTAGCTTATAGATCTAAAGGCTATTAATAGATAATAATAATATATAATTTAGCAAGCTTATAGGGTATATATTATATCTATTTATTAGCTAGAGGCTTCATTTAACTATTCTATAGCTACTTAAGTTATTAACCCTAGTAATAAAGATATTACTTAACTTAATTAGTATATCTAGTAATAAATTAATAATAAGTAGCGTAGACTTTGCTATTAGAAGGTTAACTTAGTAATAGCAAAGCTCTTTATATGTTTAAATAGATCTTTTATAAATAATAAGAATATAATATTATAAATTGAATATATTATTATGCTAGGTAATAAAGGCTTATAACTAACTCGCGATTGAATTACAATTGGTTTAGAACCTTTATTTACCCTTATAAGTAATATTATATCTTAGTTATTAACCTAATATAAGTACGTAACGCGCTTAATACTTACTAGCAATATCTGTAGAATAGTTAGTAGATTTAACCTTAGGTTTATAATCTAGCATACCTTTGCGATAATTCCTATACAACTTAGCTTACCCCCCTCTCTATTAATTTTATATATTAATTCCTATTTACTAACTTATACTAATACTTAGTATAATTAAGTACTATAACTAAGAAGCGCTTTATAATTGATATTATAGCGCAAAGGTAGTTATATAAGAACCGGGAGATCTATAAGGTAAGATAGATTAAGAGAGATAATAAACCGGCTAATACTATAACAAAGGTATTACTAAATAAGACCCTACAAGACCTTATTATAGATAGGAGGATTAATATAAGGATTAAAAGATGAGTTATAAGGAAATAAAATATATAATAGTAACGGCTATAATAAAAGAAAGAGTTACTAGTATTAGTTATACGTGCCTAAGGCATCCGTTACTATAAGAGAAAGAGGCCCGGCTTTAGACTAGGCCTAGTATAGGCCTAGAGGGGTTATATGCTATTTACATAACTAGCCCGGATTGTATTATATTTAGTAGTTCGTTAGGTTTAACCTAGTACGGGTTAGATTAGGCATTATTATATCTATTAATAGAGATACTGCCCTTCGTTATATGTATTTACCTAGCTCATAGCTGTGACCCTGCTAATAGTTGGATTGTATTTTACGGCGTTTTGCTCTCCGTCTGCTTGGCCTCGACCGCAGTGGGTTGACCCTCGGTATACGGATATTACTTCTGGACAACTGGCCTTGAGTGAACAGCCTTTCAGCCCAGCACCGGGCTTTTTTTCTTCTTCTTTGCTCTTCTTTTTTTCCCACCCTCCACGGTCTCTTCAACGCAAAGTCTGCCTAGACATACAATGCGAAGATGAAGATCTCGTATCTTTCCGTTGGGCTTCTTGCCCTGTTGAGCCCCCTGGCTTCGGCTTGGAGCAAAGAGGGTATGCGACCAGCGTTTCTGTGGCAGGTTCACAATGCTAACTGGGAGAAAAATCTAGATCGCGAAATCTTCCGTATTCGAGATGAGATCTCTAGATTCGAGCCCGACCCGGCTGCGACCTTCTACGACATCCTCGACGTCGCTCCCTCTGCGTCGCTCGACGACATCACCAAGGCATACCGGAAGAAGACACGGTCTCTGCACCCCGACAAGGTCAAGCAGCACATGCGAGCCAAGGCCGCCAAGGACAAGAAGGGCGGCGCCAATATCAAGCCGCCCACCGCGGCCGAGATCAAGGCGGCCGTCAAGAAGGCCGGCGAAGCGCAGGCGCGCCTGTCCCTCATCGCCAACATCCTGCGCGGCCCCGAGCGCGACCGGTACGACCATTTCCTCTCCAACGGCTTCCCGCTCTGGAAGGGCACCGACTACTACTACAACCGATACCGACCCGGCCTGGGCACCGTCATGATCGGCCTCTTCCTTGTCGTTGGCGGAGGCATGCACTACCTGACCCTGTACATGAGCTGGAAGCGCCAGAAGGAGTTTGTCCAGCGCTACATCAAGTTCGCCAGGGACACGGCCTGGGGCGGAGGCTTCAATATCCCCGGCATTGATGCTGCGACAGTGACTGCGCCCGCGCCCCCGCCAGCCCCGACACCCTCGACGGACGATGAGGACGGCCCGCCTCAGCCCACGAACCGCCGGGAGCGCCGCATGCAGGAGAAGGCGGCCAAGCGCGAGGGCGGGCGCACTACTGGAGGAAAGAAGACGCGCCGGGGCCCCGCTCCCGTAGCCTCGGGAACTGCTACCCCTACCGCTGCTGCTGGTGCTGCTGGTGGCCCGACGGGTGCTCGCAAGAGGGTCGTGGCTGAGAACGGCAAGATCCTCGTGGTCGATTCCCTCGGAGACGTGTACCTGGAGGAGGAAGACGAAGAAGGCCAGGTCCAAGAATACCTCCTTGACGTGAGTTTGTGTCCGGACCCGACGAAAAAATGCTGCAGTCTGATTGCTAAAAACATGCCCTTATAGCCCAACGAGCTTGCCAAGCCTAGCATCAAGGATACCGCTGTTTTCCGCGCTCCCATCTGGCTCTTCAACCTGACGGCCGGCCGCTTCTTGCCCAAGAAGGCATCTGATCTCGAGATCGAGATCACCGAGGATGAGGAAGACTCGGATGTGCCCCAGCGAACCCCTAGCACCGACTCTGCTGGCGACGACTTTGAGCTCCTGGACAAGAGCACTGACTCGCTGAGCAAGGCCAAGGCGTCTGGTGCTCAGCAGGGAGGCAAGGCCAACAAGAGGAGGGGCAGGAAGAGGTGAGACCAGGGGGGATGGCCGTTGGTCTCCCAAAGGGGACGGAGCTGAGCATGAAGGAGCTGAAATAAAAAGGGCGGCGCACAGGGGTTGTAAAAAGCCGGGAGGCTGAATTAGCAGCCATTCATTACGAAAGGGGTCCAATTGGATCTTGAATAGCAGGTGCTGGGACAGTATCATCCGTTCATATCTCCAGCTCACTTGATTCTTTGGCTCCGATCAAAAAGAAATCCCCGTCGCGGAAATAACGGAATCACATTTCCGTGGAACCTCTCTCAACCTATCAGAGACTAAACAAGGCGTCAACTCCAACCCACCTAACACCACCAACAAGCGGCACGGCACGGCACGGCACCACTTCTTCTTTCCCCGACGATCAGGGCTTGAAAAGGATCGATGTCGCAATTCCCAGCCATTGGCTTGCGCTGCTTGCTAATCAACGAACAAGTTGATGGCTCCTCCACCGGGAATTTACCCGCCTTCATGATGCCTCCCTCTATTATCTATGACTCTGAGATTTCCCATCGAAATTGGATCTCGTTAGAACACTTTTTGATCATTAAATGCATTTGCCCACCGTTTGGTATTTCTATTCCATATCCTGCCCGAACTTGGCTGTCGAAGAACAAGTGTCGACTCTATGACGTCTTTCAGCAGAGAAGCTGAGAAGCCAACCGCTTCCGGCATTGAAGTTGCCTCCGCCGACAACTTGCAAAACTCGCCAGAGGATGAAGCCTCTCCACAGAAGCAGCATGGCGCCGAAGCTGGAAGTCTGCAGGACTCGGCCTCGTCAAGCGACGAGGTTGACCATCATAATCATGGGGCAGCAGCAGCAGCAGCAGCAGTCCAATCCTCCAAGTACGAAGCAAGTTGGCTTCGTCGGGCATTGACTCCCAAGAACTGCCGATGGGACGATGAATCTCACCCAACGCTGACAATGGGCCTCTGCTTTCTCTATTCCATGGTGCGTTTTCGTCCGGGGGGCAATTCGCGCCAGGTGTGTGCTCTTGTTATCTCTCTGACTTTTGAGCTTCTCCCCCCTTTTCTTTTTTACAGGCTGGGGCATTTACTGTAGCCAATCTCTACTATAACCAGCCGATCCTTAACAAGATTGCTGCCGACTTCAGGGTCAGCTACGAAGAGTCGTCTCAGGTTGCCACCTTGATGCAGTCGGGGTATGCGGCCGGGCTCGTATTTGTGCTGCCCCTGGGTGACATGCTCGAGAGGAGACCGTTCATCATCTCCCTCATGGTTGCGACCGCCACGATTGTGAGTTACTACTGGATCCCCCTCTTTTCCTTCGAACAGGCTGCTCACCTGAACTTCAGTGGATAGGGCTCTGCGTAACGAGTAACTTCTCCGTCTTCCGCGCCCTGTCCTTCATCTGCGGACTCACCACGGTGACGCCTCAGTTGATGATCCCCCTTGTGGGGGACTTTGCGCCTCCTCGTCGCAAGGCGTCTCTGCTGTCAATAGTCGTGTCGGGGCTGATGCTGGGCCTCCTCATCGCCAGGCTGTCATCGGGCGTCGTGTCAAACTTCACCAGCTGGCGGAACATCTACTGGTTCTCCTGCGGTGCCCAGTACCTGATGGCCTCGGTGCTCTTCTGTTTCATGCCCGACTATCCGTCCACTAACCCGGACGGCCTCAACTACTTCCGCGCGCTCTGGTCGATCCCCTACATGATGGTCACGGAGCCGGTCCTCATCCAGTCCTGCCTCATCGTTTTTAGCCTCTCAACCACATTCACCTCTTTCTGGACAACGCTGACCTTCCTGCTGGCGTCTCCGCCGTACGAGTACTCGTCGCTGCAGATCGGTCTCTTCTCCTTCACCGGCCTCGCCACCATCCTGTCGATGCCTCTCATCGGGAGGCTCATCGACCGGTTCGTGCCCCTCCTGTCGACAATAGCCGGCCAGATCCTCGCCCTGGTCGGCGTCCTCGTCGGGATTTTCGTCGGCAGCTTGACCGTGGCGGGGCCCATCATCCAGGCCGTCGGGATAGACATGGGCGTGCAGTCGGCTCAGGTAGCCAACCGCGCAACCATCTTCAGCATCAACCCCAAGGCGCGCAACCGCGTCAACACGGCGTACATGGCGCTGGCGTTCGTGGGCCAGCTGACCGGGACGGCTGTGGGCAACAGGCTCTACGCCGAGGGAGGCTGGAAGAGGAGCGGTGCTTGCAGCAGTGAGTCGGTGTCCCTGTCCCTGTCCCTGCGGACTGACCTGAATAGGGCATCGCTGAGCTCGGCTTAGTCGCCTTTGTCGGAGCCTCGATACTGTTCTCTCTTGCGAGAGGCCCTCGAGAGACGGGGTGGGTTGGATG